>LBNU01038013.1:28133-60328 GCA_014162995.1 Artemisia annua | reverse complement strand
TTGTTTCCGCATCACTTCATTAGCTTTGTTACCCTGGTCATTTTTCGGGCAAGTGGGTCATAAAGTGGTGTTTTTAGGATCGCTTATGTGATGATTCATATTCGGCGAGTCAAGGTTCAGTTTGATGTGTAGGGTTTTGATCAGTGGTGAAATGATTCATATTGTTGGTTTATGGTATGTCGTGGTTTAGATTTGGCGAGTTACTATTGTCGTGGTTCTGATCAGGCGTCATGGTTCGGAGCTGGTGGGTTTGTGTTGTTCCATTTAAAGTGATTGCAAATAATAACTTAAGTTATCCAATCAGTTTTCATGCTATTAATGTGTATTTAAAATGGTTTAACAAAGATAAACATGTAAGAAAGATTTACACAAATATTTTTTTACGTTTAAATTTTGAATAAATCAAAGGATTTACTAAGATTGTTTACGAATAACAATCTAAGTCAAATGACAAAGTATGACGATCTCATTACTAACTTAAACACTAACCTAAGTAAGCGTTTAACTTAGATTTATACTAACAATCTGAATGGGTTTAGGGACTTAGTTCTTATAGAGAAGTAAATGCTCTCTTAAATGTATATCACATTAATTGCAAAAGATAATATTTACTCTTTTAAAACATTCTTTTATATAGATAAAGATCTCCCGTGGGGTAACAAGGACGTGTCAACCATCTAACTGTAAGTACATGATAACGTCAAATTTACCCATGATTTAAGTGTTAATTTTCCCCTTAATTGCTCATCTTTTCTATTCATATGTAGGATATATACTCTTATTTGTTTATATTCTGGTTTCAGGGCAAAGATGAGCAAAAGAACGAAAAACGCGGAAATGGAAGGACTTAAGAGTAAATACATGAAAAATGTGGATTCTGCACTAACTACGGCGTAGAGATTCATCCACCTACGTAGCAAGGATTTATGAAGACTACGGCATAGCTCACTCCATGACTACGGCGTAGAGATCTACTAAAGGGCACTATATAGTAGCAACTCTCCACCTACGGCGTAGACCCCAATTTGAGGCAGTAAAGGACTCACGAGGCCAAAGAAGAAGTTACGGCGTAGCTACCCTAGCAAGTACGCCGTAGAAGCATCCAATGAAGAAACTACGCCCGTAGCAATCCCCAGGACTTAGCTACGGCGTAGCTCCTACCATGACTACGCCATAGCAACCTCCATGTGTCATTCTGGATATTTTTAGCAACTACGGCGTATCAACCCATTTCAGTTACGCCATAGCTACCTTCTGAACTTTAAAAGCTTATTATTTTTTACAAATCATTATTTAAACTTGTATTAGTTTTTAAATGAACTTTGTGGGTGTGTTCCCTGTAAACCGTCACGAGACTTCACTTGTCCACTTGGCACACCAAGTGGTTTAAAAGGCTTGTTGCATACGCTAAATGCAACCGTAATTCCTACGAAAGTGAGTTAGGTTTTTTATTTTTTTTTATTTTTTTTAGGTTTTATGCTTTTGTAAGTTATGTGAATTCAGGGAATTAAAGTTTGCTCATTAGGCGAAACGAAGGCACGTTTTCCAACATGATCCTTCTATCATTTTCAAGAGCAAATTTCAGGGAAGTTCTCGTTCTAATTCTACTTTTCCTCTTTATTATTTATTTTATGTACAAAAGGGACTTTGTACAACTCAAGTGGGGGGACGGGAGTAGAATTATTTACTTGAACTTTATGTTGCCCCATTTTTCTAGTTTATTTTAAAAAATTATGCTACTT
The DNA here is from genome assembly GCA_014162995.1 of Artemisia annua. Lineage (NCBI taxonomy): Eukaryota > Viridiplantae > Streptophyta > Magnoliopsida > Asterales > Asteraceae > Artemisia > Artemisia annua. The sequence goes on along the minus strand of LBNU01038013.1, from coordinate 58,586 downwards.
TAAAACTTTTGACATGTATTNCTTCTATCATTTTCAAGAGCAAATTTCAGGGAAGTTCTCGTTCTAATTCTACTTTTCCTCTTTATTATTTATTTTATGTACAAAAGGGACTTTGTACAACTCAAGTGGGGGGACGGGAGTAGAATTATTTACTTGAACTTTATGTTGCCCCATTTTTCTAGTTTATTTTAAAAAATTATGCTACTTTAAAACTTTTGACATGTATTTCCAAACCTAACTAGAATAGACCTTAGCCGAGCACATTAACCCTTAATACCATGGTGAGGTTTAGCCTATTTCAGTTTCTCCTGTTTTACCCCAAATCCACCTAAATTATGAGTGTGCCGGTAGTTTGTAAACTTTAGAACTTGGCCTTTACATCATTTTGAAACCATAGACGAGTAGTGTATTGAGATTTCTTGATACATTTGGAAGAAACTTTTTAAGAATGCAATATTTTAGGATTATCACCCAAATAACCTTTATGTGTGTGTTTATCGATTAGTCACATTGACTATTTGACCCCAGTGTTAAACCCTTTGTTGCACTCACCTTAGTGCAAGATACCCCTAGATACGCCCTTTTGAGCCTATCCTTTCGTTTCTTACCCATATTATTTTTTCGATACACCTATACACCTTAGCCTACCATGTAGTCTTGGTTTATGGTTGGGAAGTTGCCACTTGTTCTAGTTTGAGGTTCAAGTCAAGAGATTCAAGAATCACACCTACGTTGAAGACAAATCTTTGAAGATCACGAGAAAACCCATTATTGTACATGTATAGTTCATCCCAAGTGGGGGGATATATTTATTTCTTGTATTAGTTATGAAAAAAAATGTGAATTTGCGTATGTAGATATGTTATCTTTGGTGCAACCTTGTATAGCACCGTTATATGAGCTTTGAAGGAATTAGTATCGAAGAGGCCACTTCGGTCATATTTGAAGAATGAAGTTGCTGGTTCTTAATCACCAACATGAAGACTAAGTGAGGTGCCCATCATGACGTCCGCTAATGGCGCACACTTGTTACATGATCCAATTTTTGCGTTTTGAAGCTTGGACTTTGGATGAATGGCAAGTGGTAGCAACTCGGTTATAGGCTAAGACTATTTGCTTTCTTTTTCCTTTTACACCATTATTGTGCATCCCATGTCTTATCCTACCCTTTAGTTGTGAATCATGCTTAGGTGAAGGATTTGAGCAGTCATTGGTGTCTTGCCCGGCGTTCCGGTCATGTACCATTGCCTTTGTCGCCTTTGCCGTAGTATGTTAGTAACAACACTACACCTACAGGCCCTATATTTGTTCACCCAATATTGCCTTTAAAAATTGTTTCGACCTTAGCTCTAGTGGTAGAGATTTGTGTAACCGCCAAGCCTATGATAGAATACATTCTATGACTGTGCGTTGAGTGATCACCCCGAAATTAACACTTAGATTAGGAGAGAGAGATGAGTGTTTGTTCCAGTTTCGTGAGGTGTTCGACTTTGATATATTCTAGCATAAGAAGTTTTTAAACTCATATTTTTTAGTTTCTCGAGAAATATCTTTTTAAAAATTATTCTAATAAGGTCTACTTGAGGGCAAGTAGAGTTCAAGTGGGAGGATATTTGATAACGTCAAATTTACCCATGATTTAAGTATTAATTTTCCCCTTAATTGCTCATCTTTTCTATTTATATGTAGGATATATACTCTTATTTGTTTATATTCTGGTTTCAGGGCAAAGATGAGCAAAAGAACGAAGAAACGCGGAAATGGAAGGACTTAAGATCGAGTAAATACATGAAAAATGTGGATTCTGCACTAACTACGGCGTAGAGGTTCATCCACCTACGCCGTAGCAAGGATTTATGAAGACTACGGCGTAGCTCACTCCATGACTACGGCGTAGAGATCTACTAAAGGGCACTACGGAGTAGCAACTCTCCACCTACGGCGTAGACCCCAATTTGAGGCAGTAAAGGACTCACGAGGCCAAAGAAGAAGTTACAGCGTAGTTACCCTAACAACTACGCCGTAGAAGCATCCCATGAAGAAACTACGCCCGTAGCACTTGATCAAGCTACGACGTAGTCCATATTTACAAAGGCTACGACGTAGCAACTCAATCAGCTACGCCGTAGCAAAGTCGGGCCTATAAATACCAGCCCTAATTCCGAGTTTATTCATTCACTTTTCACCATACAGAAGTTGGGAGAAACTCAGGGAGCAGGAGGAACGAAGTTCTAGCCACATAGAAGTCATTTCCAAGGGAGGATTCACACACCAATCATAAGTTTATCAATTCCTTTGTCTTGTATTTGATTCATGTTTACATTTGTATTAATTTAACATTGTTTTACTGCAATTATGAATATGAGTGGCTAAACACCTCTTGGTGTTAGCCTAGTTATGAAATTGTTGTTGTTATGATTTAGTTTTCTATGCATCTATTGTCTATTGTTTGTATACTTTCATGGTGAGTCTTATGACACTCTAGTTCTGGTAGTGTTGAGCATTGGTAGTTCCTTGGAGGCTTGGGGAATTAACCCTAGGAACCAAGCCGATAGGGATGTGACTTGGTGATAGCAATATCATCATACATGTGCGAATTAACCCTAGGACCACCTACCAATGCGATACGTTTAAAGGAGTTAGAGGGGGTGTAAGATCTGACCATGCCGCATCCCGCTAGATTTGTCCATGTTAGTAGAGGTACTTAATGACTCTTACATCTTCGTAGGTTCACGCCGCCCGATGAACCCTCGGCTTTACAATAGTCGGGGATAGGACAAGGTGTAAGATAGATTTAGGTGATTTAACCCTCTGATCCTGAATGAATGTAACCCCCAGACAATATGATAGGATGCACTTATAGAAAACTAATCATAATAATAACAAGAGTAGTAATTAGGTTAGCACTATCTCTCTTTATTGATTTCCTTTCGTTTACTTATTTGCTTTGTCATTTACATTTCTTAGTTAATTAATCTTTTCAATCATAAAACCCCTTTTACACGTGACACTAAACTTAGATAGACTCCACACACATAGCTCTTGGGACGACCTCGACTTTACCAACTAGCTATACCTCACACGACCGGGTAACTGCCCGATGGTGCATTAGGTAGACCTTAGGTAAACGAGACATTTATAAATATTAAAACCTGGTCGGTAAAACCTGCATCAGTACACTGCTACCAACTTACATTAAATGCTTCTATTCTTAGAATGTAGCAAATTCCACTTTAGGGAACAGTGCTGACAACTGTTCATACCTTTATACCAACTCTTGTACTTTCTTTGACTTTCTTGATAAGTGTTTTTCTGCTTATCTTTCTAAGAAATTTCTTGCCAAAACATTCTCAAATACTTTGATATTTTCATAAGTATCTTGGTTCATAACGTTCTTGATGTTGAGGAGATCAAAGGGGAGTCAGTGAGACATTGTCAAATCACACTGACTTCATCATCTTCTTTTGGTTCAGGGACTGCACTTACTGAGTTTCGCCTCAAGAAGTGGAGAGACTTATACATTGTCTCTGAAGAACTTTAAAGTTGACTCGCTGGATTTTTATTCATTCAGGGACTAAAATTACACTTAGGATATTTTATGTTCAAATCATAGTCAGAGACTATCGGGCACCAAATTGGCCCAACAATTTGTAGTGTCATAGTTCAGTTTTGTACTGCTTTAATCCAGATTTGGTGGGTCTGTAGTCTTGTAGTTCAGTTTGATAGAGTCTTGTTTGAGGTTAGTATAGATCTGGTCTTGCTTTAGAGCAGTAGGCAAGGTCATTGAGACGAGGGTTTTGGGTTGAGGTTCGTGGTTAAGGTCGTGATTCTGTTCGTCTCATTAATATCTGTAAAAGGTTCATGTTAGTGGTTAAGGTCGTGATTTAGCTCGTATGGTTAACACCAGTAAAGGTTCATGTTCGTGTTGTTAACATCGTTAACATCAGATGGTTATAGTGGTGTTTGGTGAGAGTCACAAATGTTTTAGGGTTCATTTTTGCAAGGTCACGAGGTCTCTTAGTGTTTTTTGGATTTTTGTTTTGCAACGACCACAGGTGTGTTTGGAGTTGCTTGGCAAGGGTCAGTTGTTTGGACTTGTATTGGCAAGGGTCAGGGTTGTGTCGTTTGGATTTATATCGATCGTTTGGATTTGTTTTCCATGGGATAGGTGCGTCATTTAGAGTTATAGTTGTTTCACAAGGGTTAATTGTTTGGAAAGGGTCACGGGTGTGAGTTAGATCTGTTTTGCAATTGTAATGTGTATTGTCTGGAGTTGGAGTTTTTTTTCAAGGGTTACGAACTATGGTTGTTTTTACATCATTACGAACTATGGTTGTTCTTACATCATGCATTGTCGTAATTCAGTTTAATTGTGTGGCCGAAACTGGATTGGATGAAGTTTCGGCGCGTTTCTTTTCTGGGACATGGTCGGTCTTTCACCCATTTCAACACTTTCTACCGGGTGGTTGCCCTTAAGTGGCTATGTATTTGTTGGGTTTGGTTTATTGAGGTTTTTTCTTTGTTTGTAAGATTGTCAAGGTTGTAACTGTCAAGTGATGTGTAGTTTTTGGGTTGTTTGTTGTACGTAATTGCTAAAGTAGTTGTAACTTTTGGGTCATTGGGTCTAATGTATTTTTGTGTTGTACTGTCAATTACAGTGGCAGATTAAGGATTTTAATTCATATATGGCACGATTTTTGGCTCACTTTGTTGTCTGATAGTTCTTAGCTTTAGTTGTTCATTGACTTAGATAAACTAATTTGTTTTCGTGGTTTTAGTTAGCAGATTCGGGTTATTCAGGATTCATTTGATTTTGATATGTAGGTTAACGTTCGATGATTGCAATAATCAAATAATCTATATTAAGTGCATGTTTGACACAATAGATTTTGAGAAGATTATGCTCATTTTCTAAAAAAAATAATCTACTTACAATATAAGCTTTGGTTGGTAAACATAACTTGAAAAATAATCTTTCGCAATATCTTAAAATCAAATGATACTTTATATAGCTTATAAAATAACCTACATCTCCGTTCCAACAAAGGTTACTTTCACAAAACATACTCTAGGTAAAAAGAAACACTGTGACTTTAACTTGATATTGTTTGGTAATACTACATATTACAATCATTATTTTTGCTACTTTATATGTGTTTTATATATAACTAATTCAATACTCCAATACCACCCTTATGAGACCATCCATAATTAGGGCTACAAACAAGCCAAGCTTTTATCAAGCAACTCGAGCTTGACTTGATCAAGCCGAGCTTTTATCAAGCTTAATCCCAATAAATTGGCTCGAGACATACAATGAGCCGAGCTCAAGCTTTTTGATAGCTCGAACCGAGCCTTTATCAAGTCTTAATATAGATATCTTTTCAAATTAAATTCATGCAAGTAACTAAGGGCTGATTGAATATTAATTTAATTATAAGGACTTACTTCATAAAGAATTAATTAATATACCCTTGAAGGACCTTTAAACCCTAAATAATCCTAACTTCTAACCTTCTTGAAGGACCAGTGGTGTTGCTTACTTGCTTTATATCTGGAAGCGAATACAAGTTACTAATTATGAATCGTGAATATTAATATACCAAAATATATACTACTATTACATAATTTTATCTTTTGTTTATACATAGGTTATCAATGTCAACAACACGGGATCCAATTTTAGTTATGAATCTTGAATATTAATAGACCAAATGTGGTTTTAGTTTGTTTTACTTTATAAATATATTTATCGATGAGTTTGGCTATTAAATAAAATATTTTTATATATATTCAAGTTTTTCAAGCCAAGTTCAAACTTTGTTCGAAGCCTACTCGAGCCAAGCTAAAGCTTTGATAATTAAAGTTTGACGAGCTATCAAACCAAGCTCAAGCTTACAGTTTTTGTTTCGAGCCAAGCTCAAGCCTTGTCGACGCGTCTTCTTAGTGCCAACTAGGCAACAACATGCGTGCTCCTTAGGGATGAGCATTTAGAACCGAATCCCGGAACCGAACCGGAACCGTACCGGTACCGTACCGAAACGGTACCGATTCCTGATATACGGTACGGTACCGGTACTACGAAATAAGGAGGAAAAAAAATCGGTACCACTAATTCGGTACGGGACCGGTACCAAATCGGGATATTCCTGAAAAAAAACGGGAAAATCCCGATTTCCCGGTACCGATACCGGTACCGATACCGGTACCGTTATCCGAATCCCGTTCGGTACGGTACCGGTACCATAATTTATGCTCGGGAAAAAATCGGTACCACTAATTCGGTACGGGATCGGTACGGTACCGGTACCGTGCTCATCCCTAGTGCTCCTTATTAAGTCGACCCCATCTCGACGCGTCATGGAAGCAAAAAATGAAGGACTCGGTCGTCCCCAAGACTGGTTGTCTTATTTCACCAAGTTGGTGACGAAGTTGGTTGTAGAGAAATAACCCAATTTGTTTTATTATGAAAAATAACCCAATTTGTTTTTCTTTATGTCTTATGATATACATTATTCAAGTAATTTATGTCTATGCATATTATTTATTGTGTTGTTTTAAAATGTTAAACACTCACCATCTATTATGTACTACATGCCCATTCAAAATGTTAAACACTCACCATCTATTATGTACTACATGCCCATTAATAATAACGTTAAACACTCGATACAACTAACTCGTTTTATAAACATGTATGTGTCAGTGTTAGAAATACATGAACCAATAACCCGTTAACTTGGACCAGCCAAACTGAACAGGATACGTATTGCCATCTTTAGTTGATATAACCTTCTTTTTAGTTCATGGGATTTACTCTGCAATGCCCATACTTGATAATTGTTAAAATAAATATAATAGCAAACTTGGACTTTATTAAATTAAAAATCCCATATATTCAATGAGTAACTTATATGTTTACTTTAGGGTTAATGGCATATAATAGCAACGTACTTTCTCATTTGTTCCATTATCAGATACGAACCCAAAATAATACAAAAATACCCTACAAACTTTCATATTTTTGTGTAGATATCATCATTTAACCTACAAAATTGGGTAATCATATTTCGGTCATCTTCTCCACTTCTTCCGGCCACTTTCTGGTAAACTTTTTCTGCAACTTACATATAACACTCACAAACACCACACAATACAGCCACACTTCGCATACATATCCACAAGAGCCGTCCCCAAATCCCATCCAACTCCATCTTCTTCTTATCAACATACGCATGAATCCATCTCCCCTGATTTAACACAAAAAGAAAACCACACGCAGACAAAGCAACCACAACCCCTTGCATGATTAGGCCGAAAACCCACACCACAGATCTCATTAAACAAATCAACCCTCTTTAACAAACCCACCTTTTCACATAGCCAATTAAACTCATAACACTCCACGACACATTTATTTCTTATTCGGCATTACACAAACAGTTTTACGCGCTTCCTCAACTCGTCCACACTCACATAACCATTAATAACTGCAGTCATGTCCAAAATCCTTGTATCACACTCATCAACAACCTGACTAATAAACCAAACACTCACAAACAACAGTACAAATGTACCGTCAATTCAGAATGTCTTCATGTTGTGTGGTCTTCATCAAAAAAACCTCAGTACTGGATTTTTATTAGTTTGGGATCTCTGAAGTGTGTTTGGATTTTCAATTTGTTTGAAAGGAGAAATAAATGGGTTTAGTTGATTGATTATATAAAAAAGAAATGTGGTGGTAATATGTTGTTGTGGTTTGGTTTGATGTTCCTATGTTGGGGGGGGGTTTGTGTTTATAAATCTTAGTTTTTCATGGATATTTTTGATGTTCATTGTTCATGCTCATGTTCAGTCACGAAGGAAGAAGATGAATGAAAAAAAAAAAAAAAAATCGACGTATTTAATTTAACCTGTTAGGTCGGTATGCAATCATGCCACCATAAGCAAAAGTATGATAATTGAAAAAAATTTATAAGTTTGATTGGTATTGTTGTTAATATTTTGGGTTGTACTGATAATAGCACAAATTGAGAAATATGTAGCATTTACATGCCCATTAACCCTTATCTTAAAATGTAATATATATAGTATTGTATATATTATATAATATATATTATATATATATATATATATATATAATATATATAGTAGTATATATAGGGATATGTTAGCTACACCTTAGATGTAGGCCAATTGGCTACAACATCCCCTTTGTAAAAATTTAAATTAACGGTCAGCCCCTGCAGTAAGTCACAGGACTGAACTGTACTATTAATCAAGATTTACAATAGGATGTGTAGCTAATTGGCTACACTTGGATGTTAGGAAGATTTCCTAATATTATATATTAATATTATATATATATATATATATATATATATTATATAATATATAATAAATATATATATATATATATTATATATATATATATTAAATATATGGGGTTAAAATAAAAAGTCCCTTATAATAAAAAGTGTAGGAAAGGATTAGTGAGAGGCATGTTTCAACCCCCAACCAACTCCCACCCCACCCCCACCACCCCCCCCCCCCAAAAAAAAAAAAAAAAAAAAAAAAAAAAAAACAATTCCTGCCAAAAAAATTTCTTTTCCGCCAAAAAAATTTTTGGGGCCCAAAATTTTTTTTTCCCGCCAAAAAATTCCCGCCAAAATTTTGTGCATCATAGTTATAAATTTACTGCATCACAGTTTATAAATTTTAGTGCATTAAGGTTATAAAGTACTCAGCATAGTTGATGCCCACTTGAACTATTAACTATGATGCAGCAGGGTGGGTTTACTATAATAAAGATGCACAAAAAAACTTTATAAAAGGAATCGTTTATTTTAATTGTGATGCAGTTACAACATATATGATGCAGAAAACTTATATGATGATGCAGTAACTTTTATAACCATGAATGCAGTAACCGTGATGCGTTACATACATAGATGCAGAAAACTTAGGATGTGCAGTCCTTAAACTATGATCAGTAACGTTATACCATAAATGCATAACCATGATGCAGGCAAAAATCATAATTTGGATGCAGTAAACGTGATGCCAGTAACTTATAATCGTGATGCAGTAAATTCTATAACAGTGATGCAGGTAAAATTTTTTTGGCGGGGGAAAAAAAAATTTTTTGCCAAAAAAAAAAAAATTTTTTGGTGGGAATTTTTTTTTTCGGGTGGGGGGGGGCGGGGAGAAGGAGGAGAAGGGGTGGGTGGGGTGGGGGTACACGTGTCATATGATGTGGCATGGGGTTGACATCATGTCACTCCCCACAATCCGCTTCCTATACTTTCTATTACAAGGACTTTTTATTTAACTCACCCCTACCTATATATTATATATTACTACTATATATATAATATAGTATAATACACACACCACACACACGGGTGCGCGCCTTGCGCGCGTTTAACTGCCAATTTGGGCATTATTATTAGCAAATTCTCTTCGTTTATTATCAGGTAATTTTAACTATTATTTTATTTTGAGTCAGTTATATTCAAGTACAAATCTTTTCTTACATATCCAAGGGACTCTCCCCACCATCCATCTAAAAAGGATAATAGTTGAGATTAAAAGGCATTTAATATGTTCACCAATTTTTTATAATTTAAATATCTCTTAAACCGTTAATCGTTAAGCAAAAATAATTACACCATCGCGACGAGCATTTAATTATCTTTCTATAGGCGGGCACTTTGATATACTTTCGATAAAAAAAATTTTTTTTTCGTTCTTTTCACGTTTTTTTTCGTGGCCGAAAATATCACATGTGATATTACATATCACATATGATATTACATATTTAATATCACATGTGATATTCTTACATATCACATATGATATGTAATATCACATGTGATATTAGTGTACTATCACATGTGATATTTAATATCACATGTGATATGTGTCGTTCAAAAAAAAAAAAAAAAAAAATTACATGTGATAGGTAATATCACATGTAATATTTTCGGCCACGAAAAAAAATGTGAAAAAAATGGAAAAAAAAATTTTGTCGAAAATATATCAAAGTGCCTATCTATAGAAAGATAATTAAATGCTCGTTGTAACGGTATATATTTTTTCGTTTAACGATTAACGGTCTGAAAGATATTAATATTTGAAAAAAAATGATGAAAGTGGGTTTTTTAAATTGTTGGGATTAATCTCATTCATTAATAAAGATGGAGGAAAGATGGATGATGGAGATTAGTCCCTTTGTATGTAAGAAAAGTTTTGTCATGATCTTAAATCTTTTATTTTAGACTAATATTTGATTTTCTTTCTCTATCTCATTGAGGAAATGACGTGTAACTGGGAGCACTTGAGGGCAAAAAAGAAAAGGAAAAAAAAAATGAATAAAAAATAAAAAAAACAAAAAAAAAAAAACCTAGTGAGTAGTGAACATGTTAAAGGTTATACAGTAAATATTTTGGGCTTAACCCCGTATTCAGTGTATCAAAGTAGCGTTAAACTCTCAAACTTTGTATTTGGTCGGGTAAATGAATGAGCCGTGGGTCCACGAAATTAGTGGAGGATTCGTTTCACACATCATCGTTGAAATTTGAGTCCAAGTAGTGCCCTTTAACCCTTTATTTGACCCCTCGATTGTGGACCTTATCATTTACCTAGTTGATTTTTCAGATGACCCAGACCACACATAGAAATATTCTCATTTTCCATCTTGCCTGAGAGTCATCTGATCTGAACCTGTCAAAGTTACACCGTCCTAGTTTTTAAAGATCGATGGCTTGTTCAACTTTGAATCCGAAGGTTTCATCTGGTGACCCCTTTTTCCGGCGTACTCCAAACTTTAACTGTAAGTTTAACTACCTTAACCGAATATTTCTAAATATAGAATCTTATATGATTTTAGACAAAAAAAAAAACATGTTTTTTAGTTTCTTTTTCGGCTTTTCCGATCAAACAGTGAAGGAGAAATATATATGGTTTTCGATATTTACTCGGCCAAAAACAAGGTTGACCTATGAGTCAACTACTCTTGTTTTATGGTCTAAGAAGAGATGCTTTCTTTCGTTGGATGCTACTATGCTAGATTTGTAAGATTTTAGTGTTATTTATAGAAGCTATATATCCTTAAGTTTTCCAATCCATTGCTAATATGTTATGTCATCTTTGGTTGTTTATATATAGCTCGATTCATAGAGAAAGACTGAGGATTTGATAAGTCAACTAGGATCTGATATATTTAGCTTGTGTTTCTTTGTTACCAAATCTATGGTTTATGTTCTTGAAAAGCTTTGATGATTATACATCATGTTGCATCGTATAATAATTGATATCATTGCTCATTGATACATGTTTCCAATGTTAGATCTAATTTATTCAAATGTTAGATCTAATTTATTCCACAAGAATGCCTAAAATAGATCGTTAGAGTCATCTGTATTAATTCACTAAGCCTAAGTGTTATGGAGGGTGAAGGACCACCATCACCTCCAAGAATCACGCGGGGTTCCCATTACCACCACCAAGAATCACGAGCGGTCCACCTAACTTTGTGTGTGTGTGTGTGTGTGTTATATTGTGGGGCATGCTTGTATAAAGTGGAGAATTTCTTTATGTTTGGTTTGGTAGTGACTATTACACCTGTTTGGTGGTGGATTTGGTGATATGTTGAATGGTGATGTGACACTGATGTTGAGGTGGTGGGTTTGGTGACCATAACACTTTGCCTAAACGATCGTCTGTGCTCATAATGAATCCTCTCTTATAAACTATTATGTTTTCGTTGCTAGTAAGTACTTTCTTTGCTCTGCAAATTATATGTGATCAACTATTGCTGTTATCTTTTGGTTCCTAAAGGTTTGTACTTTGTAACATTACAGATATTCATGTTTCTACAACTGAAGAACTGAAGCAGAAGATCATTTTTATAATCAGAAATTCACCAATTCAAGGCCAAAATGTACTTGTTCAATATTGGGCGGCAAAACAAACTGGGAAGACATCTATACTTACAACGACGTGTCAGCCTTTTGGTCTTTATGGGATCAACCAACAACTTGATTCATATCGTAAAGGATGCTTAGACCACAAGCTCTATGTTTATGTCGATCCTAAGATTCTCGATAAAGGAGTAGCCGTTGGGCTTCCTGGCCGTGCATTCCTGAACTGTACTCCTGAACAGACTCGAAATGTGCACGACATCCCCAAAGAGCAGCGCCCTCCATGTGAAGATGCTATATTTTCTAAGGTATGGGGATCCTTTGCGGTGCCTGTGATAGTAGATGGTCGATGTGTTGGTGTGCTTGACTTTGTCATGGATACATCCGAGGATTCTTATGATATTCACATTGGTGAAATATGCAAATTACTTCAGGTATGCTATACATAATAGGTATATAGTATTATTACCAATCCCATAGATCCTATGGTCCAACTTAATTCAAGTAACTATATTGATTCAATTTGCAGCATGCTGGTCTGCAATCTGCAATCCAAACTGATTGCCCAAGGAGGGCTTGTATTAGTATTAATGGCCGAAAAAGGATACGCAAAACACAGTCATTTCCCCATACTTATTACTTTCGGCTTGTTCCACATTTTGGACTGAGTAGCGTCGCTGCTGCTGAGAAACTTGGACGTAAGCATCTTTAACCCAATATATATATATGTATAAGGTGGTTGGTTACATTTATAAGTATTAGAACTGGCAAAGTTTTTCTGACCAGTTTTCCTCTTTATGTAGTCACAAAAGGTACCTTTAGGAATGCTTGTAGAAACGTTGGAATCCCAGAGTGGCCAGCGATACCAAGTACAAATATCCGAGCAACCCGAACTTCTTGTGCCCCTGAATCTCGATACAGTCAAACATTATCCGAGACTGGTTCTTCTGGAATTTCGGTTGCTGATTCAATCTGCAGCAGGTAGGTTATTTCAAACATTTACTTTCATTTGATTATGTGATATTGGACTCGTTTACAATGTACTTATTTCTTCCTTTGCAGCGACGAAGGAAGTTCTGAGTGGTCAAGGGAACGAACTCAGACTCCTATAGCATCTTCCTCTGAAAATCAAACCAATCAAACAGTATCTGAGACTAGTTTGATTACTGATGATTTGAGCTCCTATTGGTAGGTCATTTTAAGACTTTCACATAACTTTGATTATGGAACATATATTGGACTCATTTACGATGTATCTAATTCTTCATTTGTAGGGATCAAGGGGTTTTTGAAGGGTTATTGGAAGAACTAATTCCCATGACCAACACATCTACCCCAGAAACTGAAATGANGGGGGGGGGGGGTTTAAAGGGTATTAACCCGGTGAATATATTACTTCAAAAACAGTTAAGTACATAGGATGTGAGTAAATCCTGCATCTGAGCCCGCAACACAGGCGGTAAAGCATACATTACAAGACACTTCTACTCCAATAAAAGAAAACAACCACTAAACACTAGACTACATTTGATACATAATGACACCAAATATAAATTGTCTAAATTGACCTCAAAGATTAATGTCAATGCGGCACAGAGTAGCAGCCGTTCTTTGATTAAATCAAAAACTCCATCCTCAAGTAAACTTGAATCATTTGCACCTCCACGAGCTCGCTTTGTTGAGGAAGCCATCAATTGAGCAGTCTCGTCGTAGACATCCTCAACATTTCGCTATCATTATCATCTACAACCTTTATCGCATCCTTAACGGTATTACCACCATTTCCGGCATTTGAAGTGTCCACATTCTCGAATACCTTGTCATCTTCATTCAAAACTGCAAACGAATTCCTCAGAGTAACAAGATTTATATCATCCGAATTCCGAGGTCCCTTATTGCTAGAAGTCGTGGCCATATTAATGGTAGTGTTTTTCTAGGTCGAGGCACCATTAGCCCTAGATTCAGTATTCGAACTCTTCGATTTGGGATGATATACCAGCTGCGACCTTAGCTTGTTTAGCTTCAAGCCCTCAAATTGCCTCATGTGTTGTTTATATCCTTGTTTCCCTTTGGCATTCTTCCTGTTTACCTCCATAAACCCATCAGAATGGTCATCGTTTGCAATAATGTTGACAGCCCCTACACTATTTGGGACATTGGTCGCACAAGTGTCCAAACAACTTATATGGATCACACCGAAACCAGAACCATCTGATAAGTTGTTCCGAGCTTATTTCAATTAGAGCCCGAGCATAGCTATTTCGACCCCAAGATTCAAGCCAATTGTGCTGGTATACGAGTCTAACATCATAGGCCTACCAATCTTTGTTGCTATCATGCTTAACCCATCCTCCGTAAATACAACCATAGGTACAACATGCAATTTAACCCAAACCGGAACCTTCGTTAAGTCCTCTTTTGTTAAACTTGCATTAGGTGTCCATAGATTCAAGATTATAAGAACCGTTCTTATCATCCATGGGCCATTTTCCAGCACCTTTTCATACCACTTTTGGACGAAAATTTGAAGAAAAAAAACCTTTGGAGTTCATCATAACCTTTAGAATACCAAACTTCGCCTAAGCATTTCGAACATAATTCTCCACAACTAGAAAAGCCATTCGTTTCCCAAAGAAATACCCATACAAAGAATTTGCAAGACGATCATTTACCTCTTCAACCGATGTTAGAGGAATGGCAAGATCAACATTCTCCACCAAATCCAAAGCATCGAGTGACCTAAAGTTGGCTCTATGCTTAAATGAATATGGATTTAATACATTAGCATATGATTATGGTTTCGCATTGGCATTCATCGTGTCCAAAGGGACCTCAGAAGGGCCCTCTAAATTAGTCTCGACCTGAATAGGAATGTCTACTTGTACCTTCCTGCGCGATTTTAATGGCTTACCATTAGCCCCTATCATTTTCCCCTCGATGTTCTTAATCTTGGACGCCAAATCAGCAAGCTTAATCGATTCGATAAAGAATCAGAGTGTTTTATTTATGAACAAATCTTAAAAAACAAATTTAAACCAAATTGAAAAATGATAAAATGTATCTTTTATGAAGCACCCAACCTTTTAATTTCAAATGTTTCAAAATTTCGGAATTAATTAAAGGGTTTAGGTCACAAATAGCAACAAATTTTTTCAAAGTCTCGTCTTGATACGTGAACAATAAAAATATCCTTAAATGCAACAACTTTTATAAAGTGTTAATATATGCCAATTTTGATTTGTTGTCATACCGGAAAAACTGACACGTGTCATAATTTATAAATGACAACACAATAAAATATGCATATTAAAATACCTTATGAAATTTCGTTGAATTTAATGATTTTTTTTATAATTCATGTATCAAAACAAAATTTTGAAAAAGTTTGTTGCTATTTTGTTACATGAACCCTACAGTAAATTATAGAAGTCCAAAGTTAAAGCAATTAGGTACTGGAGTGGGCCTTTGCGTACGTTTTACTCGTGTAAAAAGTAGTTGAAATTGGGGCCCAAACCAATAAAGCTACTCCGTATGAGTAGTAAGGTTTTATCAAATTTAATTCTTTCAATTTTTTGCTAAATCTTTTTTTTCTTTTTCTTTTTTAAATATTAATGAACCGGGTCTAAATTTACTATCGTTCCCGTCACCTGTGTGGTGCCATCTGGTGCACTAAAATTTCTGGGCAAGACACAGCTGTTTGAAACTTTGACCCAGGTTATAAAATGATAAATAAATATTGATGACTCACATATGACTCATCACAACGTGAATCTTGGCAATATTGTCTATGAAAAGGAAACTTCACACGCGCCCAACATTATAGAAAAACAATAGTAATATGTGGACCCCACCCACCCACCTGTCTTTTTACTTTGCATAGATTCAAAAAACAAAGTATCGGACAGACCACATCTGTCAAAAGAAACAGGCTACTTTATTCTATAGATTTTTTTTTAACGTTTTCAATCTGTTAGATGCTATATATGTTAAGGCAAAAACAACTGGTTTTAGTTTTGATTTGGTTCTGATATGGCCCAGATAAAAGATATGCCAAGGAACAACTTATCTTTAGAACCACCAGATCCTGCAGTTTCCGGTGACTCTAGATATCTAACGCGGCTTTGGGTCTCTGGAAAGGGGGAGCAACCCGAGGAACGTTCTCGGTCTGAATCATCTCAATCTGCAATCCCAAGCGGTATGTCTTTCTTCCTGACTTCCTGATCTTTTTCTATATCTAGCTGTAAATTAGTAAAGCCTTTTTTCTTTCCTTGTTAACTAAGCCATGAAATATTTGTAAAAGGTTCTGAGCTGAGGGCTGGCAATATTGACCCTCGTGATAAGATAAGAGCTGTACTAAAGTTATTAACTTTCCGTGAGCAAAATGTTCTCGTCCAGTTTTGGTCACCTCGTGTTGTTGGAAAACACCACCAGCTTACTACTGTGGATCAACCATATGGTCTTGGTGCTATTGATGACAGACTTTACATGTACCGGAAGGATTCTGAGAGCAACCTTTATGTTGTGGATAAGGATCATGAAGAAGAAGAAGAATTCCTTAGTCCTCCTGCTCGAGTATTTAGGCAAAGGTTGCCAGAATGGACTTCTGATATTACTAATTACAAACCAAAAGATTTTCCACAACAAGAGTGTGCGATACGTTGTAATCTCCATGGATATTTGGCTTTACCAGTCTTCGATTCAACTACAAGGTTATGTCTTGGAGTGATTGAACTATTGGCTTCGTCAAAGTATGCGGCCTTTGCTTACGAGGTTCAACAATTTCAAAGGGCATTGAAGGTTCTAAATTAACACTTATTGTTTGTGTATTTGTATGAGCATTAGACGTAAATCAGTTTACATGAACTGAATTGAATCATTGTGCCTCAGCTGCTTCCTAGAATTCTTGTAAACATTGCTTTCTTCACGTAACATAATAATATACTTTTATCATATAAACTCTCACATAATGCAGTGGAGGAGAATAATATTTCGTATACCGACATTGTAAGAATCATGTTTTAAGGTTATATTCCTGTTTATGCTTTCCTCATGTCCATATTGTTGTGTTGCAGTCAGTAAATCTAACAACAAAGCATGCACTCGATTCTCCTACTTTAAATGTGAGTTGGGTTGACCAAGGTTTGATGTTACTTAAGTTTTTCATTAGACCCTAATCTACTTTCGAATGCTTATCCTTGAAATGCCTTCGATACACAGGTTCACAATGAACACAGGGACAACGACTTGGAAAAGATTTTCAGTATTTTGAAAGTTGTGTGTGAAACTCACCGATTACCTCTAGCTCAGACATGGGCTATGTCTCCATTGAGTACTTTTACATCCCATGAACAAATGCTAAAAAAGAGCTGCAACAGTTTTAATACAAGATGCCTTGGGAAAAGTTGCATGTCAACTGCTGCTCTGCCATTTTATGTTCAAGACTTGGGCTTGTGGCGATTTCGAGAAGCATGTAGAGAACAACACTTGGACAAGTCACGTGGCTCTGTGGGGAGGGCATTATTGTCCCACGGTTCAAGTTTCTGTGAGGATGTAACTAAACTTAGTGAAGAAGAATACCCTTTAGGTTCTTATGCACAAATGAGTGGATTGACAAGCTGCTTTGCTATCTTCTTGCATAGTGTTGAAAGTAATGATGGCTATGTCTTAGAGTTTTTTCTATCATTGAACATAGAAGATGGTAGATATGTACAAAACTTAGTGCAGACATTGAAGGAAAACACAAAAATGGCTTCTGGAATTGTGCTGGGTGATAAATCACCAACACAAGTTGTTGGACCACCTACTGATCAAGCCACTAGTCTATATTTAGATACAGACCCTCAAAGTACCATCAAGAACAAGACATCAGAGATTGTTTCATCTGATTCAGAGTCTTTTGTAGCAGGTGAAGCTAAAACTAACTTTACACATTCCGCGAAACAGTTGTCACCGAAACAAGAAACGTTTGCAAATAATGGTGGTGGTGCCATCAAGAGCTCAGAAACTGTGGTTCACGATGATGTTAAAAGAGACAACATAAATGCAGTTGGTGCAAAAAATAATGACGATGCTTCTGATCACCATATCAGTACGCTGCTAAAAATTACTGATGTTGGAGAAAACAGCAACAGAGTGAAAAGAGGCAGAAAGCGTAAAATAGACAATCTTACAATGGAGGCAGTTAATAAACATCTTGGGAAACCAATAGATGAAGCTGCAAAAAGCCTTGATGGCAAGTCATTTAAACTTGTTTATTATTGTTTGTAATCTTTCATTAGTTCATATTTCTTCAACATAATCAAATTTCTGGCCATCTTTTTTCTTTTGCAGTCAGTCGGTCTACATTAAAGCGTTTTTGTCGGGATAATAATATGTCCAGTTGGCCATTACCAAAGCACAACAAGAAAACTGCGCATGTTACCGACTCAAAGCTGGCACAAAGTTCACAGTCTTCAAACATACGTTTTAGTTTATTTGCTGTTGTGTTCCTGTTGGTAAGGGTTAAGCGGTGGAGTTGTTCAAGTAAACGTCATGGGTTATCAGGCAAGTGGTGGGTTTGTGGCAAGCATAGCTATATTCCTTCTAAATCAGATTCTATATACCAAGTAGCACGCCTTATCGTGTACCTGAATCGGTGGAAAAATAAGAAGTCAACCAAGCATGCGATACAGAAAAGAGATCAGCTTGCTGTGTGTGAGAGCACAGAGAAACCCGAACATAAATCAGATGTTGATTTGAAGCTTCCAGAGTCGAGTCTTGTTTATGCATCCCCAAAGCAGATTGTGGCCGGTGCTGTCTCAGATGAAAGGAAGGTGACAGTGAAGGCAACTTTTGAAGATAATATATTAAAGTTCCAATTTCCAATTTCATCGGGCCTGGTTGAACTAGAAAAAGAAGTGGCACAAAGGATTAATTTGAAGAATAAAAGGCTTTGTCTAAAATACACGGATGAAGATGATGACCTGATACTCCTTGCTTGTGATGCTGACTTGCACTACCTTCTAGGGTATTCAGCAAGTAACAACACTACTACTATCAAACTAATGATCACGTTGGTCGATGAATAAGCTATGAAATTATTCCACTTCTGCAATGGTGGTGCCATGTTGTTGTATTTTATGTAAACTTTCTGTTCTTGTTGTCTGTATTGTGAGGAAAAACCTTTTAAATAAATGGTTGGACAAAACATGATCGATCACACACAATGTCATGTATCATATGTAGCCAGTATTGACAGTACAACCTGCAGATGAGAAGATAATCTACATATGCTTTCGATGTTAATCACATCTGATATAATTCAATTTTTGTCGTACGCGTTTTGCATACAACAGAAAACTAATATGCATCAGACCTCATGCAAAAGTTGAGTTTTATATGTGACAATAGTACATAAATAGAACTTAATTGCGTTGGTTAATTGTGGTACACCCCGGTAGTCAAAACTCAAAATGGCGTATCAGCCACTTGACAGGTGCACGATACAAGGTTAGAAGGTGAATTGCTTATGATTTAGTGTTCCAGTGATGGGCCACACTGAGCAGCCAGAGCCACAATGCAGCATTAGATAGATCAGAATTGAACTAGGGATGTTGTTTATAACCAAATAACCCGAATACCGAAACTCTTAACCGGGTCGGGTTTCGGGTGAAACTTTTCCCTTATCCAGGTTCCAGTATACCCAAATAACCCGATTAGTTGTGGCAGAGTTTAAAGGAGCACAGTTTGTAATAATAATCCCTAAGCGTTTCATAGTCTTAAAGTTTGTAATAATCCGTTATCCGGGCCCGGTATACCCAAATAACCCGATTAAGGTTTCTCATGAGTTGGGAAGAAATATGTGTAATTTCCATAGTCTGCTAAATAGAATGTGTAATTTCTAGTTTCTGTCAAAGTATTCTAGTAAGTCACGATAACCACCACCAAATATCTACTGGTAAGTTCTTAGGCATCTTTACAAATGGTCAAGAGCTCAAAACCTCACTAAATATGTGCATTTGGAGGTGGCCAAGGAAGAAGAGTCGGAAAACAGTCCCGAAATGAATCCGTTGAGGCCTCATACATACGAGTCAAAAGGCTCGCCCTCCCTGATAACCCAAACATGAAAAAAAACTCATCCTTTTATTCTAGTAGTCATGATATGTTTCTACCCTATATCGATCTGTAATCGCTGACTCGCTGAGTTATGTGTAATTTCGAGTTTTTGTATAAGTATTCTAGTATCCATAAGTAGCAGGAGGATTGTGTTTGAAAAGGTTGATATGGAAACAGTTTACGATTAATCTGCTTTATAAATAATGTTAAACTAGTCTAATCATGCATATATATAAGTAAACATATTGAATAACTAAACATTAAGATTGAAATGAAAGAGACCTGGTTAACAGCAATTGGTTCGAGCCAGAGAGCATGATAGTTGATGACGTAGAATGGACCTTTAATCGATCGATGAATTAGCAACACACTTAAGCCAATGAAGAATGTGCATCGGTCATAAACCCTTGATAAACCTGAACTATCCTAATACTCCGTATGATAGATATTAGGGATTTTGAATGTACATATAAAAGTCCAAATGAAACAGAAGAGTGAGAAGACCTTCAATTTTCACTGTTATTGACTTATTTCTCTTTATTATTTGTCGAATTTTTAGTTTTAACATAAATGAAAATGACATTTTTCTACTAACTTTAATGAAAATGACAATTTACTAGTGTTAACCGGATCTTACAACTAAAGGGGTCTTTTAGATATCTTGATCGATGATTCAAAAATCAGGGAGGATGGACGAAGACGTATCCCACCATATTAAAGTAACCTGATTGAAGTGAGGGCGGCCACAGGAGACCTGTGTGATAGGAACGTCCCTCTTAAGCTAAAGGGTAAATTCTACAGAATGACAATTAGACCAACCATGTTGTATGGGTTTGAGTGGTGGCCAATTACGAACCTAAGCAAATAGGGTGGAAGTGGCTGAATTGAGAATGCTAAGGTGGACTTGTGATAAAACAATGTTGGACAAGATTCCGAATGGAGTTTATAGAGTGGAGCTTGAAGTTGAAACGATCATCAGCAAGATGAGGGAAGGACGATTGAGGTGGTTCGGACATGTCAGGAGAAGACCACAGTCAGCACCAGTTAAGAGAGTGGAAGCTCTGTTAGTCGACGACTTGAGGAGAAGGGGTAGACCGAAGCTCAAGCGGGAGGACAGACTAAAACTTAACATGAAGGAGCTTCTTTTGTCCGAGAACATGACCCGTGTTAAGAATGAGTGGAGGCTAAAAAGTTAGATTAGGTGGTTAGATAGTAGGTGTAGAGTTGTTTAGTTAGTTCCCCTTTTGCTTTATAGGTGTGTTATAATAGCCCCCCGTCTTCTCTTTTGCCTTTTCCTTCACTTTAGGTGGGCGCCTTTTGCTTTGCGCCCTTTCATTCTTTGTTGCGCCAGTAGGTCTTTTTTATTTTTTTCATGTTTCTCTGTGCTTTTGCTCGTTTGTTCCCCCTTGCTTGCTTATGTATGCCTTTTTCATTTTTGCTTATTGTTTTTTCTTCGTGCTTTTGTGGGTTTTCTCGAACTCTTGCTCTTTTTGCTTTGTATTTCATTTGTTGTCCTGCGTTGTATGCCTATGTGTCTTCTTTTTTTTGTTCTTTTTTGATGTTTTTTGTCTTTGCCCTACGTTGTATGCCTATTTGCCCCTTTGTAATTCTTTTCTTTTGTTCTTTTTTCATTCATTGATTCTCTTGTCATGTGTCTTATGCTTTCTTATCTTCCTTCGCCATTTTTTTTTGGCAAAAGGTCAAAGACCCGGTAAATATATTACTCCAAAAAACGTTTAAGTACAAAGGATATGGGTGAATCTCATATCTCAGCCCATTCCATAGGCGAAAAAGCTTAAATAACAAGATACTTACTATTCTCTAAACAAGAAAATAAACCACTACTCAAAAGATAACATTAGACTCCTATGAAAACAAAATTACTTCGTACCAAGGATTTAGAGTCTTAAAGATGCGTTTAGAGTTGCGTTTCTTAGAGTCTTAAAGTTTGTAATAATCCGTTATCCGGGTTCCGGTATACCCAAATAACCCGATTAAGGTTTCTCATGAGTTGGGAAGAAATATGTGTAATTTCCATAGTCTGCTAAATAGAATGTGTAATTTCTAGTTTCTGTCAAAGTATTCTAGTAAGTCACGATAACCACCACCAAATATCTACTGGTAAGTTCTTAGGCGTCTTTACAAAAGGTCAAGAGCTCAAACCTCACTAAATATGTGCATTTGGAGGTGGCCAAGGAAGAGTCGGAAAACAGTCCCGAAATGAATCCGTTGAGGCCTCATACATACGAGTCAAAAGGCTCGCCCTCCCTGATAACCCAAACATGAAAAAAAACTCATCCTTTTATTCTAGTAGTCATGATATGTTTCTACCCTATATCGATCACTGCCTAATAGTATCGATCTGTAATCACTGACTCGCTGAGTTATGTGTAATTTCGAGTTTTGTGTAAGTATTCTAGTATCCATAAGTAGCAGGAGGATTGTGTTTGAAAGGGTTGTTGATATGGAAACAGTCTACGATTAATCTGCTTTATAAATAATGTTAAACTAGTCTTATCATGCATATATATAAGTAAACATATTGAATAATTAAACATTAAGATTGAAATGAAAGAGACCTGGTTAACAGCAATTGGTTCGAGCCAGAGAGCATGATAGTTGATGACGTAGAATGGACCTTTAATCGATCGATGAATTAGCAACACGCTTAAGCCAATGAAGAATTTGCATCGGTCATAAACCCTTGATAAACCTGAACTATCCTAATACTCCGTATGATATTAGGGATTTTGAATGTACATATAAAAGTCCAAATGAAACAGAAGAGTGAGAAGACCTTCAATTTTCACTGTTATTGACTTATTTCTCTTTATTATTTGTCGAATTTTTAGTTTTAACATAAATGAAAATGACATTTTTCTACTAACTTTAATGAAAATGACATTTTTCTACTAGTGTTAACCGGATCTTACAACTAAAGGGGTCTTTTAGATATCTTGATCGATGATTCAAAAATCAGGGAGGATGGACGAAGACGTATCCCACCATATTAAAGTAACCTGATTGAAGTGAGGCCGGCCACAGGAGACCTGTGTGATAGGAACGTCCCTCTTAAGCTAAAGGGTAAATTCTACAGAATGACAATTAGACCAACCATGTTGTATGGGTTTGAGTGGTGGCCAATTACGAACCTAAGCAAATAGGGTGGAAGTGGCTGAATTAAGAATGCTAAGGTGGACTTATGGTAAAACAATGTTGGACATGATTCCGAATGGAGTTTATAGAGTGGAGCTTGAAGTTGAAACGATCATCAGCAAGATGAGGGAAGGACGGTTGAGGTGGTTCGGACATGTCAGGAGAAGACCACAGTCAGCACCAGTTAAGAGAGTGGAAGCTCTGTTAGTCGACGACTTGAGGAGAAGGGGTAGACCGAAGCTCAAGCGGGAGGACAGACTAAAACTTAACATGAAGGAGCTTCTTTTGTCCGAGGACATGACCCGTGTTAAGAATGAGTGGAGACTAAAAAGTTAGATTAGGTGGTTAGATGGTAGGTGTAGAGTTGTTTAGTTAGTTCACCTTTTGTTTTATAGGTGTGTTATAATAGCCCCCCGTCTTCTCTTTTGCCTTTTCCTTCACTTTAGGTGGGCGCCTTTTGCTTTGCGCCCTTTCATTCTTTGTTGCGCCTGTAGGTCTTTTTTATTTTTTTCATGTTTCTCTATGCTTTTGCTCGTTTGTTCCCCCTTGCTTGCTTATGTATGCCTTTTTCATTTTTGCTTATTGTCTTTTCTTTGTGCTTTTGTGGGTTTTCTCGAACTCTTGCTCTTTTTGCTTTGTATTTCATTTGTTGTCCTGCGTTGTATGCCTATGTGTCTCTTCTTTTTTTTGTTCTTTTTTGATGTTTTTTGTCTTTGCCCTACGTTGTATGCCTATTTGCCTCTTTGTAATTCTTTTCTTTTGTTCTTTTTTCATTCATTGCTTCTCTTGTCATGTGTCTTATGCTTTCTTATCTTCCTTCGCCATTTTTTTTTGGTAAAAGGTCAAAGACCCGGTAAATATATTACTCCAAAAAACGTTTACGTACAAAGGATATGGGTGAATCTCATATCTCAGCCCATTACATAGGCGAAAAAGCTTAAATAACAAGATACTTACTATTCTCTAAACAAGAACATAAACCACTACTCAAAAGATAACATTAGACTCCTATGAAAACAAAATTACTTCGTACCAAGGCCTTGGAGCTTGATACCAAAAAGCATCCAAATTCCCTGGAAGATCGTAGACCTGATCCGCATAGTCATCATAATCATAGTCATCATAATCATCTTCGCGATCATAACCACCACCAAATAGGTTCATTGACTCATCAAAAGTGTTCACAACCTACTCTTCATCACTGTCGGAATCAACAATCTCTCTGATGAGGCGAAAAGTGTTACGCTTTTAGGGGGTCATTTAATCCCTAAATCATTATTTTATGATCAAATATTGCCTTAAATCGTTCCTTTTGTCATTTTAGGTACTTTCAGGAGGAATTGTGGAAAACATTGCATTTTGGACGTTTTTGGAGCATAAAAGTGAAGAAACGATAAAGTCCCAAATCAAGCTGGAATTCCTACCTGACGGCGTCAGGCTTTGGATGCTAACGCCATCACCTAAAGATAAAAGAGGTGGATTCAGACTCTACTAGACGACCAAGGAAGGATTCTACAAATTTACACCTGACGGCGTCAGGTGTTACAAGTCCTAGGCCGTCAGGTGTTAAGTTAAAAAGAGACGGCCCAGAAGGTTTTAAAGGCTGACGGCGTCAGAAGTGGATCTAGGTGATCCGATAACCCTAGACACGGCGAGTTGATGGCGTCAGGAATTATAACCTGACGCCGTCAAAATGTATTTTCTATATATATTTTAGGATTTTTTTCTTCATCAAGTGTGTAACTTTACAGAGAACTTTAGGGTTAAACCTTAGGTCGAATTTTCTGCCTTTTTCAAGGGCTTTTCATCCTTGATTCATCCATGATTAATTAAAGATAAGTCTTCCATCAAATCATTCAATATGTCTATGTGTTGTGTGATTATATCTTATGCTTGTCTTTCAATTAACATGCTAGGCTAGGTTTCTCTTGTGTTTGCTTAGATCTAATGAAACCTTGCTATTGATTACTTGTTGTTGGTTTGTTATTGATTGTTGTGGGTGGGTGATGTCGATGTTAGGCTTAAGAAAACTGGCTAACTTCCAATTGGTGACTTGCTTGAATGTCTTAAGAAACATGAATCGGATGTGTACTACGATTATTTGGTTGTATTTAATGCATGAGTAATTACTAGTGATTTTATAGTTTGGATACTAAACGTGTCGCTATAGAATGAAGTTTGCGCTTATAGAGTTAGGGAAGATCGTGCACGGCCCTACGAATGGTATTAAGGAATACAACCCGTCATCCACACAATTGTAACAAACCAATTAACCGGTAAAAGATAGCTAGGGAGTAATGAAATCTAAGTAAACACACTTTTCTCCATATTAGTTTCACAACTACTTTTATTTTCTTGTTATTTTATTTTAATTGCATTAATAGATATTTGGGTTAGTTGATTAGCAACTAATTCCGCCCACTCTTCCAAATACCCGAGATTTTTACTTGCTTTCCATAAAATATAAAATACAAAAAGAATCATCCCTCACCCTTAGACCTAATTAGAGTAGTTTTCAATCCTAACGACACTATTCCCCGAGAGAACGATCAATCCCCCGGTACTTGCCATTTCACTATACTACATCGGTCAGGTACACTGCCTGGTGGGGATTGCAAGCTTCTCAAGATCCCTTGAGAGTAAAACCCACTGCGTAGGTCGCAAACCACGCATCAAGTTTTTGGCGCCGTTGCCGGGGAATAGTTATTGCTTAGGTTGAATTTTATTTTTACTTAGATCTACTCATTAGATTCCTTTCTAGTGAGATTTTATTTTATTTTTCTAGGTTTTCTTTAGTCTATCTTTTTCTTCGTTTCTTTGTTTGTAACCATTACCATCCGACATCATGGAAGGTGGTAATATCCTTGATCCCAAAAACTCACCACAACCAAACCCACCTCGTAGAGCCCGCACTTTAGGAGAGTACTCCCGTCCTAGCCACCAAGGCTATCGAAACACCATTGAGCTCACTCAAGGAGCCAATGTCACTCCCTTGCGATCCGACACCATCCGGTTGGTGCAAAGCGGATGCGCATTCCATGGACTTCGTTCCGAAGATCCAAACCAACATCTCAAGGATTTCCTCAAAATCGTAGATTCCATAGACCTTGATGTTGCAACTCGAGAGACGACCCGATTGCGTCTCTTCCAATTCTCTCTACGGGACCAAGCTAGTCAATGGCTTGAGCGACTTCCCGCAGGATCCATCACCTCTTGGGACGATCTCACAACTCGTTTCCTTGCTCAATTTTTCCCACCGGGGAGAACTACCAAGCTAAGGAATGATATCTTGGCGTTCCAACAACGTCAAGGCGAAACCCTCTACGAGGCATGGACTCGATTCAAGGACTTACTCCAAAAAGTCCCTCACCATGGCATAGACCTTTGGCTCCAAGTCCAAATCTTCTATGACCATATCAATATCCCCACGAGGCAAACCATTGACCAAGCGGCCGGTGGCAAGCTACGTGATCTAAGTGCGGAACAATCATGGGAACTCATAGAAGATCTTGCTCTCTATGACAACGAAAGTTGGAATGATCCCCGTGATTTGAACAAAACGGTCAAGGCAATATCTTTGCCTTCGAATAATTCAAGCACTTCCGACCGTAGGATCATGGAACTTGAGGACCAAGTCAAGTTTCTCATGAAATCCTACGATGCTCCTAAACCTTTAAGCCAAGTGAACAAAATCACTTCTTCATGTGAGTATTGTAGTGGTCCCCACGACACTCGTGATTGCATGGAACCCCCCGAACAAGCTTTTGTGGACTACGCATCCTCACCGATGGAGCGGGAGAAAAGTGGTACACTTTCAAACCCGAGCCAAACCCTTACGGTGATTCATACAACCCCTCTTGGAGAAATCACCCAAACTTTAGGTGGAAACAAAATCAAAACACACCCCAAAACAATTCTTCCAATCCACCTAATCGTTTCCAATCAAACGATTCGTCCTCAAACCGTACTTTCAACAACAATCCTTCTAATAACTATGGTAGTACCAATAATTTTGAAGGATTGATGTCCAATTTTATGGCATCTCAAGACGCTCGTATAACCAAGTTTGAATCCGATTTCAAACAAAGACAAAGCGAGATGACCAACAAGATTGACACCTTGTTGAAAGTTCTCAATGACCGAGAATTGGGAGCCCTCCCAAGCGACACGGTAAGAACCCAAAACTAAACGTTAACGCCATCTCTTCGGTTTCGTCTCCTAGTTCTTGCCTACAATACTATTCGTTCAATGCCATGAGCACGTGTTTCAAGCAAACCCAAATTCCTCAAAGAGACCACGAGAGTAGGATATCCAATACTAAATTGGTCAACAACATAGTTGAAACACCGCCCACTCAAAACCTTGACGAAGAATTCAAGGAGCTCCACCTTGAACGTCCAGTTATTGATGTTTTGGCACGTGCTCCTTACTATAATGCCCTCTTGGAAAAATATGAGAAGAAGCTCAAGTTAGGTGACAAGGGGACCGCCTTCGTTCAAAACAAGTTACCTAAGAAATTAGATGACCCGGGTTTATTTGTCCTGCCTTGCAAGATCGGTAATTCGGAGGCTTATGATACATTAGCCGATCTTGAATCAAGCCTTAACTTACTCCCACTACCTCTTTACACCTCCCTCAAACTAGGAAAGCTAGAAGAAACTGAAGTAGTAATAGGCTTGGCGGATGGAAGTGTAGCATACACGGTTGGAGTAGTAAAGGACGTGTTAGTGCACATAGGAAAATTAACTGTTTTAGCCGATTTTCACGTCCTTGACATGGTTAGCGACCCTACATGCCCTTTGTTGATAGGAAGAGGATTTCTAGCTACCGCAAGTGCTATGATTGATTGTAAGGGATCTAAATTAGCGGTAGGAGAAGGAGAAACTTGGTCGGTATATGATGTTAAGAAACACGCCTATGACACCTATGAGGAACCAATGCCTCATTGGGCAGATGTTAATAGGAGACCCTCTAGATACGGACCATGGGTGGATAGAGACTTCATAGGACCCCAACGCCCATTCTACCTAGAAGAAGAGTTTGTAAACCGAACACAGACGATAGAGCAACTCTTGGCTAGGGACACTGAATTGGACCCATTTGAAGATCCTCTAGTTTTTAGAAAAATGATTGACTTCCTAGGAGTTTTGCCAATTAACCTAGGAATGAATAAGTGGAAAAGCGAAGGTGATGAACATAAATGGGATTGGAAAAAGCCACCTAAGGAAGGAGATGGATCATGGCACATAAAGATGACATTATATGATCCGGATGGAGAGAAGTTTGAGAGGACATATCTCACCGAGCGCACCAATAGGAAACTTCAAATCAAAATCAACCCTAAAGATGTCCTCGATGAGGAACTCACCTACGTAGGGTAGAGTGACTTTGAGTCTAGCTACAAGACTCGTTAATAAAGAAAAGCGCTTCTTGGGAGGCAACCCAAGCTTTATTTGTTTTGTTTGTTTGTTTGTTTGATTTTATTTGTTTCCGTATGTATGTTTTATTTTTATTGCTAACAATTCATGTTTCAAATTACATTGTGAAAATGCTTTATTTTGTTTTTAACTTCGTCTTAACTACATATAAAGGTATTTTGCAAAAGATAAGTGTAAGGGAAATCTAAATTTGTTTATAAGAACGAATTGGACATGAATCGTAACAATATAAAATGAACATACATATTAGTATTTGTTTGAGTCAAATGCTTGTATCGAGTCATAATGAAATTTTGCAGGATTCCAGGAATTAAGGTATTTGTTTTTCCAGAAATTTTCCGGAAACTAAACATAAGAATTCTGTCAGATCAATTCTGACGGCGTCAGGCTTTAAAACCTGACGGCGTCAGGTACTGATTCCAGAAAAAGGTTTTTAAAATTTAGTTTTTCTGCCGGATTATAAAAATTACTGCATCTTTAATTCCAGGAATCTGCAAAACATTCATTCCACAAGCATTATATCCTTATATAGATTTTACCGCCGATTTTTTGTAAGGTTTGCCTAGATTGTTTTCTCAGGTTTAACAGGTTATATTGGACAAGAAAACGTACATGGAATCAAGCTTTTGGCGCTGCTTTAATCTTAAAGATATTACATCATCTTGGAAGAAGATCTAACCATGTTACCACACGATCCACACCAAAAGAATCAGGGGAGTATTTGTTTTCATTCTTTCATTTTCTTTACTTTTACCTCTTTTTATTGAACATTGGGGACAATGTTCGGTTTAAGTGTAAGGGGGGGGGGGGTTAAATGAAGACACCTTAGAGAATGCTATTACGCTTGATTTTTGTTTGTTTAATGGTAGATGTGTAATAAAACTGAGAGAAATATTTGTTAGGGCAATTTTATCGCAAAATTTAAAATTTTTTACAACATATAGGAGTGAAACTTTAGGCATAATAAGCGTCTCATGGATAGGGAATTATTTTACTAGCACAAAAGCCGTACCACTCAAAATTTTATGAATAAGGTAGTAACCATCCGAGTGTTAGATTAATTGACTAACGCGCCAGCGATCTAGTATATAACTTGGTGACCATCCGTTATGCAAATAACGCGCCAGCGATCCAAGAAGTGCAATAGTGACCATCCGTTAGTTGAAGCGTCAAGGACTCGCGCTATCGATCTACTAAGTTTATTTAGTATGCTTGTTTGTGTACCGGTAGTATTTAGATTCTAGAACTTGCGTTATTGACCATCCCAAATCCACAAGTGAGACTAAATTCGTGTAGTTAGATCTACTACATGATAAGAGGCATTAGGATAACCCCTTGTTTTACACCTGTTTATATAATTACATTGACTTCATTGGTCAAGTAATTTTCCCACACCTTAGCGTTGTACTCATTTTTAGTACACGATACCCCTAGTACACCCCTCAGAGCCTATCTTTTCGTTTCTAACTTTAAGCATTTTACTTAAAGGAAGAATTTGTTTACAATCCACCCCAAATGTACACCCAAATCGCCTTAGCCTACCATGTATGCACTCACCTTTAGTGCATTATTGTGACAACATTTGTTTTAACCCTTAGTTAATTGTCTTATTGATTACATGGTTGCTAAGTCGAGTCATATCTTGTATATATTGTTTTGGGACGATTGGGACTCATGGGTAAAGTACTAGTGTAATGGAGTAATGGGGAAGAAGTCAATTATTACCCCCATATGTGCGTTAATATTTTAAAGTACTCCAAGTTTTTCAATTATCTTAGTTCGAGTCATTAGAATAGTTAATTGTAAAGTATGTAAAAGTTCAAGTGTAAGGGGAGAACCGA
>LBNU01038013.1:0-27831 GCA_014162995.1 Artemisia annua | reverse complement strand
TAGTTAATTGTCTTATTGATTACATGGTTGCTAAGTCGAGTCATATCTTGTATATATTGTTTTGGGACGATTGGGACTCATGGGTAAAGTACTAGTGTAATGGAGTAATGGGGAAGAAGTCAATTATTACCCCCATATGTGCGTTAATATTTTAAAGTACTCCAAGTTTTTCAATTATCTTAGTTCGAGTCATTAGAATAGTTAATTGTAAAGTATGTAAAAGTTCAAGTGTAAGGGGAGAACCGAGGCCCCTATGATGTATTATTTTGGATGGTAGGGCAAGAGTGTATGCACACACACACACACACACACACACACAAAAAAAAAAACGAAAAAAAAATTTTAAAAGAAAAGAGAGAAAAAACAAAACATATGGACTACCATCCCGTTTCCTTTTATGTTTTTGTTATTTTCTTATTAGCTTAAGTTGAGTCGAGTCTTGGCTTAGCAACGCCACATTGTGCATGTATTTGATCAAGATAGTTAACTCGCCACCACTACAAATATCCTTTATTCCAACAAACCGTGTTTATCATATCCCTACACCTAACATTACAACCCTTGAAAACCCTCTTTGATATTTTATCTTATAGTGGAGGAGGTTTTTGATCCTTTCCCAAGCCTATGATAATCTATTTGATAAGGGGCTAGTGTATGATTTCCGTGTTTTTTATGACTAGGGTGGAATAACTATTTATTGTAATTACTTTTATATTAGTGTTAAATGACCCCTAGCTCATATTTTGATTGGAATAAAAGCGCATTTGCTTGAGGACAAGCAAATCTCAAGTGTAAGGGTATTTGATGAGGCGAAAAGTGTTACGCTTTTAGGGGGTCATTTAATCCCTAAATCATTATTTTATGATCAAATATTACCTTAAATCGTTCCTTTTGTCATCTTAGGTACTTTCAGGAGGAATTGTGGAAAACATTGCATTTTGGACGTTTTTGGAGCATAAAAGTGAAAAAATGACAAAGTCCCAAATCAAGCTGGAATTCCTACCTGACGGCGTCAGGCTTTGGATGCTGACGCCGTCACCTAAAGATAAAAGAGGTGGATTCAGACTCTACTAGACGACCAAGGAAGGATTCTACAAATTTACACCTGACGGCATCAGGTGTTACAAGTCCTAGGCCGTCAGGTGTTAAGTTAAAGAGAGACGGCCCAGAAGGTTTTAAAGGCTGACGGCGTCAGAAGTGGATCTAGGTGATCCGATAACCCTAGACACGGCGAGTTGACGGCGTCAGGAATTATAACCTAACGTCGTCAGAATGTATTTTCTATATATATTTTAGGATTTTTTTCTTCATCAAGTGTGTAACTTTTGGGAGAACTTTAGGGTTAAACCCTAGGTCGAAT
Organism: Artemisia annua; assembly: GCA_014162995.1. Classification (NCBI taxonomy): domain Eukaryota; kingdom Viridiplantae; phylum Streptophyta; class Magnoliopsida; order Asterales; family Asteraceae; genus Artemisia; species Artemisia annua. The sequence goes on along the minus strand of LBNU01038013.1, from coordinate 26,471 downwards.
TTTCTGCCTTTTTCAAGGGCTTTTCACCCTTGATTCATCCATGATTAATTAAAGATAAGTCTTCCATCAAATCATTCAATATGTCTATGTGTTGTGTGATTATATCTTATGCTTGTCTTTCAATTAACATGCTAGGCTAGGTTTCTCTTGTGTTTGCTTAGATCTAATGAAACCTAGCTATTGATTACTTGTTGTTGGTTTGTTATTGATTGTTGTGGGTGGGTGATGTCGATGTTAGGCTTAAGAAAACTGGCTAACTTCCAATTGGTGACTTGCTTGAATGTCTTAAGAAACGTGAATCGGATGTGTACTACGATTATTTGGTTGTATTTAATGCATGAGTAATTACTAGTGATTTTATAGTTTGGATACTAAACGTGTCGCTATAGAATTAAGTTTGCGCTTATAGAGTTAGGGAAGATCGTACACGGCCCTACGAATGGTATTAAGGAATACAACCCGTCATCCACACAATTGTAACAAACCAATTAACCGGTAAAAGATAGCTAGGGAGTAATGAAATCTAAGTAAACACACTTTTCTCCATATTAGTTTCACAACTACTTTTATTTTCTTGTTATTTTATTTTAATTGCATTAGTAGATATTTGGGTTAGTTGACTAGCAACTAATTCCGCCCACTCTTCCAAATACCCGAGATTTTTACTTGGTTTCCATAAAATATAAAAATATAAAAAGAATCATCCCTCACCCTTAGACCTAATTAGAGTAGTTTTCAATCCTAACGACACTATTCCCCGAGAGAACGATCAATCCCCCGGTACTTGCCACTTCACTATACTACATCGGTCAGGTACACTGCCTGGTGGGGATTGCAAGCTTCTCAAGATCCCTTGAGAGGTAAAACCTACTGCGTAGGTCGCAAACCACGCATCACTCTCCCACCTTAGAGAATGGGTTAACCCTCTTAGTAGAAGAAGTAGACGGATAATCCTTACTATTACCCGGATAATCAACCTTTTTAATAGAATTACCATCATCATCCACAAGAGTAGCTTTCCCATCAATAAGCAGCTTTTCAAGCTCCCCAATTTTCTCAACAATAGGGGTAGGGCCAACCTTGTTAGCTTTCATTGAATCACTCACAAGCGGTTCATGCAATGTATTACTAGTATTTGGAGACTCATTCCTCTTTTCTTCCGTTGTACGACCAACATCCACATCCTTATTCACTTCCTTAGTAGGAATACCAAAGTCATTAGTATCATCCATACCAAGGGCATCAAACATATTGGATGTAGTAACCTTCGTTCCACTCGTACTAGGCACATCAGTAGCATTTGTCTTAGTGAGATCCACTTTCTTGGGTTCAGGAGGAGGCGCTTTGGGTCGATACTAAAATTGCTTACCCACAACAGGCTTAGTATAACCTCCTTTATCCAGATTAGTTTGACCAGCATTGTTCCCCTTCTTCTTGTTATTAACCGTTTGGAAACCATCACTAGTCTTATCCTTACTAGTAGGAACATTAGGTACCACATTTACTTCATTACGAACCACCTCCTTGACACAGTTTGGGCAATTAATCTGCTCATGCCCAAAAACTTTGCATACACAATAGTGAGGAGGTTTCCATTCGTATTCAACCTTAATGACAGCCGTAGTGAAACCAATATCATCCTTCATGGGGATAGCCATAGTAACTTCGCGTTTTAATTCATCATCCGATGATAATTCCACAAGAGCACGAGCAAAACTAATACGACCCCATGAATCAACACATATTGAGCTTGTAAAGGCATCTAACATAATTGGCTTACCAACCTGTGTAGCTATCAAGCTCAAACCGTGTTCAGAGTATGCAAGCAATGGAACATTATGCAATTTAATCCACACAGGGACTTTAGTTACCTCACTTTTGGTTAATGACACATCAGGCGTCCATTTGGTGAGAATCAAAGGTGAATTACGGATAATCCAAGGGCCCCGTTGAAGCACATTATCAACACCCTCTTTAGAATCAAACTTAAAGAGGAAAACACCTGCATCATTTTTCATAAGTTTCTTCAAACCAAACTTACCCCATGTATTTGTGACATAGTTTTGAACCAACGGGAAAGCAATATTCTTGCCAATAAAGAAACCAACAAGAGTATTATCATAACGGTTCAAAACACCCTCCATAGCAGCCTTTGGAAGTAAAGTGTCATGGTTAACAATACGCATCTCATTCACCAAAGGACGAAAATTAACCTTCCTAGTGACCCTTTTCGGATATAACACATTTGCAAAAGAATTAGTACTTATCACGTTAGCCCTTGTGTTAGATCCAACCACATTAGTGTTGTTACCTACATTAGTGGTTTGGTCACTTTATCACCAATGTACACATTAAAAGCCAAGTTAGATTCATTACCATGCCACGGCCCAGAATTGCTCCTATTAGTATTCTTACAACCACCCTCATTAAGTGGACTAGGAGACGAGGAAGTGTACACTAAATCAGATATCGGATTAGAAGGGTCAGCCATATGATATTTAGAAGCATCAAAGGGGACAGATTGCTCAACGCTAACAGAAACACCACCATTACCACTCCCAATACCAGCATGCTCATTACTAGGGTCTGTAACATTAGTGTTAGCCAAATCACTAGCACTCTTGCTCGAATTCTCAACATTATGAACAGTAGCAGCCAAACCCATATTAGCATGAGAAGTAGAGGTCGAGCACACAATAGCACCACCACTACAAGAAGCTATTTGTACACCCTTAGAAGCAGCCCCACCCCTAACACTCCCAACATCACTAGCAGCCACACTTTGCACAAGATCATCATCAATAGAGCTAGTTTGATCGGCCAAACTAGTGGAGGATTCCTTATCCAAAGTATGTGTTCCATACATATTACTAGCAGCAGAATTACCCACATCTTTCGAATTCTTGGTCGCACTTTTAGCAGTCAAAAAACCCTTATTCATCTCTCAAAACCCACAAACAATCATCAAACACAATCAACAATAATCAAACAGAAAAAACAGCATGAAGCAATCGAACAGGAGATAAAAAAACCCTAACTAAAAAGTTAGGGTTTTAATGAAGCGCACAAACAAAAGCTAACCTGCACCCATGATCTGATCGTACCTTAATAAATGTTAAATCGATTAAAGAAACCGACTTAAATATGAAACAAAGAATGCAGTGCGATCGAGTAGTAAGGAATGTATAAATCACGATATTGAATAAAATAAATACACCAACCCACGATTCACAATAATATCAAAATTATAACGTATGTGAATAAAGGCACATGCATAAACAGACAAAAAGCGAAAATGAAACCCTCAAAACGTTTAGAATAATGAAGTAATATCACCGACCCACTAGATCAATAAACCAATAAAGTAGATTAATGAACCAATAGGAACGATTTTAAAACTACAAAGTTAACGATTTGAGAATAGAATGAGGGATTCGATCACCTTTTCGCTAGAGAGAATATTTTAGGGGTTTTTTTTTTCGCCATGTTTCTTTGCATTATTATGTCCTTGCTTCTGCATGATTTCTCTTGTTTTTGATCATTTGCACACTTATTCTACCGTAGGTCTTTCTGGAAGTAGTCTATTTACTATTGGGTTCATCCAATGGTAGGGGTGTAATATGCCTACATTCTACCTTCCTCATACCCCGCTCTTGTGGGATTGGGTATCATTGTTGTTGTTGTTGTTGCCCTTTTACTTATTTAAGTTTGTCATTATGAATACATTAGATTATGTTTACTTGGAGAAAAATAAAGACTTTATTAGAATAATTTTCAAAGAAAACTGAAAAAATAAAAAACGTGTTATTTTTCAGAAATTTGTTTTAGAATAGAAATTTCTATTAAATAATAATCATTAGAGAAATGTGACTGATTTTATTGATTATTTTATACTTTGTTTGATGTTAAAATATTTCATACAAGGTTTTGTAGTGAAATATAGCTATTACTTCTCCTAGAATTGATTTTGCATCTTACTATTTCTAGTATGTTTGAAGATAAATTATTTTGTTGACTGCGTAGTATTAGTTAAAGAGGCAAATTCTGTTGTGTAGAGTTTCGGTTGAGCAACTATAGATGTGTATATCAATGATGAGTTGGTCTAGTGGTAGGATCTTGGCTTGTTGACCGTGAGGTCTCAAGTTCAAACCCTACTTAGAACATCTTTGAGATATCATTTGCAATGAAGTTAGATACTGGTTACCATTGGTGCCAGGTTCGAGGCTGAGCAAGCACCCAGTTTTCTCCCGATTGTTACCCCAGCAAGGAAACTTGTGTGGAGGCAGAGGGTTTCTGGGATGAAAGCGTTAAGTCCCCACTTGGTCAGCGTGGGCCCGGTTAAGACAACATAGCCTGGCTATGTGGTGGACGAGGCCTGCCGGTGAGGCGGGTGCGACTTCGATCAAAAAATACTTGTAAGATGTTCGCCTTTCAAAAAAAAACTATAGATGTGTATATTCTATATCTTAAGCACTTTTTATTTTCTCCATTGGACTTATATTTTTCCTACCATAGTCGCTACAATATAGTACTCCAAGGAATGGTTCAACAAAAATAAGCTATATACATTTGGACTTTTATTTTCGGCCCTTTCAACAAAAATATAGATTTTCTGTCCTTGTTTAGTGGGTTCAAGATTTTCTACAGAGCCAAGAGTTTTCCAAGGAATGGTTCAAAACTTCAAACATCATTTAAGAGAAAGGTAAAATACACTTTCTTTGCTTCATTTTTTCTTTCAAAGTTTGGTGCAATGATAGCGACATGATTTCGTTGTTCTCACTTCGACGGTTCATTCGAGGTGATTTCATACTTTTCGGCGGGTAGTGGAGAAATTCGATACCATTTCCTAAAAGCATCCTGCAAGAGAATTGAGATGACTTTCTAGAGAAGTTAGATTGGTTCACACATGCATATACTTTTTCTTTCTTTTTTTTTTGATACCGAACACATGCATATACTCATCAAAGATAATTCACAAAGTGGTTTAGGTTCGTACGTCTATCTCTTATCTCTTATTTTTATAATTAGAATTTCATTTGTCTTCTTTCAGTGGTCGTGTCGTGCACGACATATGCTTGTCAATATTTGGGGGCTCAAATAGCGATAAATTCAAGGTTCAGATTATCAAGTTGTTGAGAATATCTTTTAATATGCTGATGACGAGAACCATACGTGTATCCTAGTTTAATGTTGATGGTTGCTTCCACGTAAANGCTATATACATTTGGACTTTTATTTTCGGCCCTTTCAACAAAAATATAGATTTTCTGTCCTTGTTTAGTGGGTTCAAGATTTTCTACAGAGCCAAGAGTTTTCCAAGGAATGGTTCAAAACTTCAAACATCATTTAAGAGAAAGGTAAAATACACTTTCTTTGCTTCATTTTTTCTTTCAAAGTTTGGTGCAATGATAGCGACATGATTTCGTTGTTCTCACTTCGACGGTTCATTCGAGGTGATTTCATACTTTTCGGCGGGTAGTGGAGAAATTCGATACCATTTCCTAAAAGCATCCTGCAAGAGAATTGAGATGACTTTCTAGAGAAGTTAGATTGGTTCACACATGCATATACTTTTTCTTTCTTTTTTTTTTGATACCGAACACATGCATATACTCATCAAAGATAATTCACAAAGTGGTTTAGGTTCGTACGTCTATCTCTTATCTCTTATTTTTATAATTAGAATTTCATTTGTCTTCTTTCAGTGGTCGTGTCGTGCACGACATATGCTTGTCAATATTTGGGGGCTCAAATAGCGATAAATTCAAGGTTCAGATTATCAAGTTGTTGAGAATATCTTTTAATATGCTGATGACGAGAACCATACGTGTATCCTAGTTTAATGTTGATGGTTGCTTCCACGTAAACCCAGAAAGACCTATCAATAATTTAACTTTGTATACAAGTCTTAGCTCATTGTCTGTTGGCCCTCAGCTATAGTTGTTTCCGAACAGTTCTGTTTCCCAAGTAATTTACCATTGTCATAAAAAACTGACAACACTAATTATATCAATATCTTTCCTAAACTTTTATAATTACATTAATATTTTTTTAAGTTTTTAAATTCTCATATATGTTAAAAAATTAATTAAATACTGTAAATTCTAAAAGTATTATTTATCTCTTATATTAGTCATTATTATATTGTTTATGTACACTTTTTAGCCTAGAGTGATGAAAACAAATTATGATGTAAATACAAAAGTTTGAATATAAATATGAAAGAACATATTGTGCATATATATTTATTTGACATATATATTTTTTGGCCTCGAGTGATAAAAGCACATGTTGATTTTTGAATATATATGAGAGCTTAAAAGTTTGTGAAGAATATTGATTTAATTACAAAAATTTGGGAAGAATATTGATGTAATAATAAAAGTTTAAAAATTATATTTACGTAATTAAAAATTGAGAAGGATGTTAATGTAATATTAAATTTTAGTAAAGATATAAATGTAATTGCCTATTATATAAAAGTTAAAATATGTTTATTTGACCCCTCTAGATGCATTTGAATATTGATGGCTATTTCAAGACTGGACCCTGATGCCTCCTTTCCTCCCAATGCGCGTGGACCATGCGACACTTTCAAATTGACCCGTAATGCGTTAATAGTCTACAGTTCATCGCTTCTGAACCCTTTACTTTATGCTCCGAAGAGACAGTCCAAACTTTCAAGTAATTTACCAACTCTCCCGAACCTCAACAAATTTTAGGGAAAATTCGCACACAACTTTTTTATTTGCGCACATAATCTCATGTGATAAACGATTGTACATATTTTACATGATATTTAGTGTGCTTATACATTGATGCATGGAAATTAAAAAATAAATAAATAAATAATATATATATAACCTTTTTTTCTCTTTGAAGACATATAAAGGGTGGAAGGTGTGATTGACTTTTGTTTAGTTTTTTTTTTTTTTATTTATTTTTTTTTCAACATCAGCTCCACGTAATCTTTTTTTCTCTTTGAAACATTTTTCCTTGACTTTCTCTTAACCATTCCGACACACTTTTTTTCCCCCATTAATTTTTTTATATTTTTGTCATTTAAAAATATCCCCAATATACATACAACGATCCAGAATAAACAATAATATACATTCTCTCTTCACATCACTTTTCTTTCTCTTAACTCTCGGGACTTTTGAGTCGAAGAATGATGGCCCGTTTGGTACATGGCTTTTTTTGTTTGGATTCATAGATTCACTAAAAAGGTTGTTTGGTAAATATTTATACCCCTGACACATGCATAATAGTGACATTTGAATCCAAATTTTCAATCCCCATATTTTTTGTGGCTTTTTGGTGGGATTTCACAAAATGGACCAATCACAAAAAAGAAATTATTTGATGGTTTTTTCTTAGCCACAAATTATTTAATTCTTTTTTTTTATTTTTTACTTTTTTATTTTAAAAATATATATAAAATAACATTATCAATCATTTATTTTTCTCTCTCTTCATTTAATTTAAAATTCAAATCCAAATCCAGATTTAAATCCAAATCAAAATCCTAAACCAACCTACAAACCAAACGGGCCCTAATTTTTGTGTTTCTCTTTATGGAGGGCTGGTGGTCCCGCAACTCCGCAAGTAAAGAAAATTAATTGTTTCATGACGGTTTTCCATGTCCACACCCACAACATTTATGATCGGCTGTCGAGTCATAAAGAAAACATCATATATTACAACGGTACCACAACTTTATTATAAATTGTTACTCAACATCTTTCTCTTTTTTTGTTCAAAAAAAAAAAAAAAAAAAACATCTTTCTCTTTCCTAGCTTGGATCTATGGGATAAAAAAAGACCCCACCTTTCCATATTACGTACGTCATCTCCATTTTGCGCGCCTATAAATATAAACTACCACAACTTCTCTACGTTCCTAAGCAATCTTGCAGCTTCGGGCCATGACCTTGGACTTTCTACTTCCATTTTTTAAATCAGCCGACTTCGTTTGTGATTTCTCATACCCGCTTGTGAATGATTAGGATCCTTTGCCACTAATTTTGGACAAACCTCTGCTCCCCTGATAGCAACCCCTGAAGTTCCTCTTTTCTTTGTGAGTCCATATAGTTCCTCACTATTATGTCATAACGTAGGACTTATTTTACCTCCATCCTTTTTAATTTTTTTTTTTTTTAATTTTTTTTTTATCTATATTTCGAATCTTTTTATTTTTATGCATGTGCCTGAGATTTATTTTTTATTTTATTTTTACTTTTAAAGTTTTAAAACTAAATAATAACATAACTTCGTAACTATTTAGATAAATGCCTCTGAATTATTTACCTTTAATCTTAAACTTATAAGTTATAACCAAAAACCGTTTGGCGGGTAACCTTGAGCAACCTCTGCCTTAACCGTTTGGCGGGAAATTCATTTATGTCCTTTTATTTTTAACAAACAAAAACGAGATTTTATTCGTTCTTTAATTTATGTTCATGAACGCTCAATTAACCATTTGCAAAGATCTTTTGCGCTCATGTATGTATTTATTTATGTTCCTATGCCTATAGTTTTATTCAATACTGTATTTTTAGTAAAACACTTAGACTTAAAACAAACAAACATAAACAAAACTAAGATTGTGTGTATCTCGAATAATTTATGCATGTTCTTGTAGTTCGTTTATGCTCGTTCATTTATGACAGTTATGCGTCATAATGAATTGACATAAACGAACATAATAAAGTTCAGTTTCTTAATGGACAAGCAAAACAAATTTTATTCGTTTAATTGTTTGTGTTTTAAGCTTGAATGAAGGAACGTGAACAAGCCCCATCCATGTTCGTTCGGTTCGTCTATAGCCATAATCATAGATATATGTAACCTTAAAACTCATCATCAAAGTGTTCTAACTCATGATCTTTGAGTGTTTCACCATGTCATATACTTGATTGCATATCTGAATGTCAAACTATATTAATCTGTCTTCATAAGTCATAAATCCGGTTTTCTTGGCTGAAGCTTTTCTATCAGAGCTTTGCTGCCTATACATGTTTATTTGCTGAAAGGAATCTGCTCTTTATGTTGTTATGAGACAGCTAGAATGTTTTATACGAATGCCAGAATGTTCTATACGAAGTATTGGTTTTTTTCATTTTTTAGTACTGCGTAGCCTACTTAGTTTGATTCAGGTATTTGACATATTGTGTATAGGTATTATTTAACCCTGCTTGATATAGTCATCAATATTTCTGAATTGTATACTTTTATCAATTAGTCTTCTTGTTCAAATTGATTTTTGGGAGCTGCAACAGTAGTCTTCCGTCATTAGCTTTATTCGTTCACACTTATTAAATAGCATTTATACTCAACATCAATTCCAGAGAGTATCAAAACCCTGGTATCTTATTCCTTTTTTCGATTCTGTCAAATAGGCACATATCTATAGCAGCTTATGCACATACTTGAAAATTGCCTAGCAAGTTTCTATGGACTCGTTTAGGCGATCACAGAGTGCTGATTCTGCAGAGAGAGAAAAATCATCATGTTCAGGTCCCCTTTCTGTTTTGTTTAAAGATCAGATCACAGAGTTGTTGTGGTACAAGACCTCCTTACAAAAACCAACTATTCCATTTTCTGATGAATCGAGATATCTGATACCACTTTGGGTTTCTGCAAATGAAGATCCTCAAGAGGAACTCTATCAATCTGTATCATCTCAATCCATAATCACATGTACGTTTTTCCTCCTTATTTCATTCATTCCCGAGTTCATTTCCGTTATGCAAATAAAAACCCGTTGTTACCTTTTCAGTTAAATAGGTATACGACGTTTAAATCTTCTATTAATTTCTTTTGTTTTCATGGCCGACCCCAGAACTATAATAAAAGGCTTGTCATGGTGCTCCTACAATTTTTATGTGTATCATTCTGACGTTTTTGTCAAAACAACAGGTATCGAGCCAAAAGATGAACTTTTTGTCCCAGTTCATCAAAAAATAGAGCAAAAGATAAGAGCTGCACTAAAGCTCTTAACTTTCCGTGAAGAACATGTGCTCATTCAGTTTTGGTCACCTCGTGTTGTTGGGAAACACCAGCTACTTACAACTACAGACCAACCATTTGGTCTTGGTGTAATTGAAGTAGGACTTCTTTTCTATAGGAAGAATTCTGAGCACAATGTTTATCTTGTGGATAAGGATGATGAAGAAGAAGACATTAGCCCTCCTGCTCGAGTATTTAGGCGAGGATTACCAGAGTGGACTTCTGATCTAACGAATTACAGACCAAAAGATTTTCTACAGCAAGAATGTGCTATATGTTGCAATCTGCATGGATATTTGGCTTTACCAGTTTTTGATTCGACGACAGGGTTATGTGTTGGTGTTATTGAGCTCTTGATGTCTTCCACGAATACAACTAATGCTTTTGAGGTTCAACAAGTTCACAAGGCACTAAAGGTTTTCATCTTTTACCTCCCATATATAACAAACCGTGCTCTAAAAATTATGTTTTGTGTTGTAAATCATTTAGGCTTCCTTGACTAATCCTCATTTTTTTGTTGAAAATTTGTCATCTTTGCAGACAGTAAACCTGACTAGTCCACAAGTATATGATATCGCTATTCCAAAAGTTCTTAATGAATGGAGGCAAAATGAGTTGGATAAAATACTGAGTATCCTTAAAAGTATGTGTGACATCCACAATTTACCTCTTGCTCAGACATGGGTTGTCTCTGCATCCACAACTTTTGTTTCACATGATGAAATAATTGAGAAGAGTTGCAGTAGTTTTGACACCAGATGCATCGGGAAGGTCTGCTTGTCCACAAATGCCCTACCATTTTACGTTCGGGATTTGAGGGTGTGGCCTTTCAGGGAAGCATGTAAAGAGCAGCACTTAGATAAGTCCCGTAGCTTTGTTGCAAAAGCATTGTTAACCCGTGGTTCATGTTATTGTCAAGACGTAACTCAGCTCAGTGAAGAAGAGTATCCTTTGGTCCACAATGCACGCATGAGTGGGCTAAAGAGCTGCTTTACAATCTTCTTGCATAGTAATGAAGGCAATGATGACTATGTCTTTGAGTTTTATCTGCCATCCAACATTGAAGATGGTAGTTATCTGGTGCAAACATTGAAACAGAATATTGTGGTCGCTTCTGGATTTGAATTGGGTAATATATCACCTATACAATTTATTGGACCACCTCAAAGTATCCAAATATCCTCAATCACAACGGCCAATACCACGGCATATGGTATGAATTCATCAGATTCAAATTCAGTTTTCGCGAATGTTGTTAAAATTGACAATAAACAAGGTGATATAAGCAACAACTATAATTTGGTTGCTTCAAAAACAAACGACAGTGGTGCTTCCCATCCCATTGTGAACAAGAAGAAAACAAGGGATACCATCGTGAAAAGACGCAGAAAGCGTAAAATAGACTCTCTTACAATGGAGGCAGTCGAGCAACATGTTGGAAAACCAATAGATGAAGCTGCGAAGAGCTTTGGTGGTGAGTCATCTTTACTTTTTTATGTCCATTTGCAGTCTTTTATCATTTCACATTTATTTTGGACAATCCTAATACTGGTCCAAGCATGTCCTTTTTCAGTAAGTAGGTCTACCTTGAAGCGTTTTTGTCGGGTGAATGGTTTATCCAGTTGGCCAAAGCCAAAGCAGAGCAAAAAAACTACTAATCTTACCAACTCAAAGCCATCACAGGAATTATCTTCAATCCAACGCTTTCAACAGTCCTCAAAGCCATGTAAGCATATTGGTGGTGTTGTATTGGTGGTAATAAGGGTTAAACGGTGGAGTTGTTCAAGTAAACGTCATGGATTTTCAGGCAAGTGGTGGATTTGCGGTCAGCACATATATATCCCTTACGAGCCAGATTCTAAATACATATATCAAGCAGCACAACAAATGATAGTAAAGGCAACTTTCAAAGATGATATGATAAAGTTCCGATTTCCTATTTCATCGGGGCGACTGTTGGAACTAGAAAATCAAGTGGCACAAAGGCTTGATTTAAAGGGTAAAAAGCTTATAGTAAAATACAAGGACAAGGAAAATGAGCCGGTACTTATTACTCGTGACAGTGATTTGCATAATCTTATGGAGACTAGTAACACAACTATCAAGTTATTCATCGAGTTGCCTGATGATTAGTGCTTAGTGAATGTGCAGACGCATGTTTGTAATACAGGTTATACAGTATATTGAAGTGAGTAGTAAATTCGTGATTTGTTGATAAATAGATAAATAGGATTGTATTTACTGATTTTATCTGTACATATTGCACGTATAGCTGGCTGGTAGACGTATATAGCTATAATGATTGTGTATTTTATATCGAGTCTTATCACTTGTAAGTTGTAACTTCTTTTTTTAATTTGCATTTCTTTTTGCTGCTATTTTAAACAATGCGGATTCTGACGATCCGGATGCAGGCTTATGGCTTTACGCTTAAAAGTGCACAGCCATATGGTCTACCTAGAAATAATTTCCCATAACATACAACCATATGCTCATACGCATATGTGCCCATGTATCAGAAGCTGTCCTAAAAATATACTTTATACATTTTTTCGGAAAACGACTTCTACAACTCGACATACCATTCAAAACTTCCAGAAATCTTTAATATAACATAATATATCATTTCCATAACCATTCGACCCGTTGAACCCAAAAATGGGTATAATTAGCCACTAAACCAAACACTCATTTTGACCCATCTTCAATACATACTTTGTACCCAAGACACTTAACAACTACATATTCATTTAAACACATACATGACATGACCTTGACACTTCAAACATCCATTATACACATTTACTTTGACTCGAGGGGAGGGGGTTCAACATGATTAAGCTTGGTATCTACCAAATCCTCCTACATATTTCCAAAAACTTCCAACCAAACCCAATCCTATGACTTTACCAATTGTTTAACCTTCTTCGCATAAGCACCTACAAAACACAGTTACACTAAACCGTAAGCACAAGGCTTAGTAAGTAAAACAGGTATAACATAATATCATAAATCATTCACACATACGCATCATAACCCGTTAATCCATTACAACATTAATCATTAACACATACCTTAACCACTTTAAGCATTATCATTCATTCTCAACAACACCTAGCACAATTTAACTTAATCCATACTAGACTATCCCTTCCTTTGCTAGTTATGCCAAACTAGCCTTATACTCACTTTCACATAAGCACGTACTTCCAATTCAATAACCTTAACATAACAAATCACATAACACATAATGTATAAAATCAACATAACATCACATTATAACCGGTTTACTTACCTTGATTCCAAGTTTAGTCTAACAAGAACATCAAAATCACCATCAATATCATCATCCTCCATATTTGCAATCTAAGTTAAAACCACAATAACATAAATACTTAAGACATGAACAAATAACTATAGGCATGATTTAATACAACCATAAGCTTACCTCCAAATACCTTAAATCATCATATGTTCATACCTTGATTATATGATGATTAATCCCATAAATTACTAACTTACTTTCATTTTATTAGTCTCATAGTTATTATAACCTCTTAATTTAACTTAAAACACTATTTAATCATTTCCCAAATTAAAGCTTATGAACCCTAACTTCTTACTTCACTAATAGGGATAATTGTTTCTAAATGTATCGAACTTGCCACCTTTTACTATGTTGTGTAATGAACTTTTTTTTTTGCTAATGTGTGTATCAAACTGCCTAATCCGTTCTATTCAGTGAATGCTAACGTGATTAAGGTTTTTCCGTTAGAGTAAATTACATAAATCGTCCTTATGGTTAGGCCCAAATTGTAAGTTTCATCCTTTTCTCTAAAAAATTCCTAACGGCCATTTAACAAAGGCAATGTTAGTCCATTTACCAACGATCATTTGCAACGTTAGTCCTTTATCANTGGTGTGGCGGTGGTGGGTGGTAGGTCGGGTGGCGGTGGAGTGGTGGCGGTGGGTGGTTGGCGATAGTGGTGGTGGTGGTGCGCGAGGGCGGTGGCGGTGGCGGTGGCGTTAGGTGGTGGCAGTGGGTAGTGGGTGCGGCGGTGTGGTTGGCGAGGCGGTCGGTGTGGCGTGTGTGGTGACGACACCAACCGTTGGTGTCGGTGGCGGATGGTGCAATGGGGTGGTGGGTGCGCAGTTGGGTGGTTGATGAGGTGGTGCGGTTGGTTGGTAGCCGGCGCAGGTGGCGGTGGTGGTTTAGTGGCTGCGGACACGGGTGGTACGGTGGCGGTGGATGGTGATGGCCATGGTGCGGTGGTGGTGGGTGCAGCCAACGGTGAGCGGTTGCTGGTGTGGCGGTGGGTAGGTGGTGGTGGTTGGTGGTGGGTCGGTGGTGGCGACGTCGTTAGGTGCCATTGGTGGGTCGGTGGGCAGTGGGTGATGGGAGGCACGGGTTGGTAGGTGGGTGGCGGATGGTGGGTGGTGGAGGTGGGTCGGGTGGTGGCGATGGTATATTGACTAACGTTGCCTTTGTTAAAGGACTAACATTGCAAATGATGGTTGGTAAATGGACTAACATTGTCTTTGTTAAACGGCCGTTAGCAATTTTTTAGAGAAAAGGACGAAACTTACAATTTGGGCCTAACCACAAGGACGATTTATGTAATTTACTATAACGGAAAAACCTTAATCACGTTAGTATTCACTGAATAGAACGGATTAGGCAGTTTGATACACACATTAGCAAAAAAAAAAAGTTCATTACACAACATAGTAAAAGGTGGCAAGTTCGATACATTTAGAAACAATTATCCCTCACTAATAACACAAGATTAAGATTACTTACTTGACAGAAGTCATTGATATGGACTAATCTTTGCTTAATATCTTCACATAAACATCACTAGCTTAATGTTTCCCTCATATTTTTCTTGGTTGAATCGTAACTCTCACACACACATACATAACTAGAACATTTTAGAATCCAGGGGATAAGTATAAGGCTTTTCTTCATACCAAAGTTATGTCACCAATTGACATATTTGGTCCCTCGAGTCTTTTTGCTTCTATTTTGGCCACATTAAACTTTATAACTTAATTAACACTTGTCAACCTTAGTCCCTTAAGTTTATGCATCATATTTTCTATAACCGCGTTACACTAGCTTTGACTATCAGTTTGACTATCGAGTTGACTTCAACTTAACATCCATTGACTAACCAATCAAATCGAGTCTCCTGACTCATAAAAGTCTTAGTCAAACTATTCCAATGGTATTCTCGTTATTAAATACTTAAAACTGGGTTTTGGGTGTAACAGGTTACTTCCTTGTTGTATTTTAGTATACATCAAGCTCTTAATCTAATCTTGTGTAGTTGTTAGATCGGGTAAATCATGTTGATCTTGTAGTTTGTGTTGATTGGGTAAATCTTGTAGTTGGAGTTGATTGTGTGAAGAATGAGTTGATCAGGTTAGTATTTTAGTCCTTAAAATACACGTGAGTAAGATTGGTTCTAGCTAGATTAGAACTCGACATTTAGCTTAGTGTCAGAAATTCGTGTAAGCGACGTTGTACGGTTTTCTTCGCCTGAAAGGAGCTTGTTGACATAGTGAAGTGAACTCTCAAGTTGGGTACTCGGGGAGTAGAGTAAGGCGAAGAGGAGCTTCTTTACCAACCACTATAAATCTTCGTGTTGTGTGGTTTGATGTTTCTAAATCTCTTCTATTACTTTTCACTTTGTACTTCGTAGTTATTATTTGGTGTGTTGCATTTATTTATATTGTGATTGCTCGATTTCACGTAAAATCGAATCAAAAGCTTTTGAAAGCATAATTTTTAATATGATAAAACGGTAACACTATTCAACACCACATTCTAGTTTTTCACAGAAAAATTAAAAATAAATTAAAATAAGGAGTCTCCAAAAAAGTGTTTTGGTTTAAGTCGAGGGAGTTTTTGAGTGTGTGAGTGAAAAAGTTGTGATAAAAGTAAAGGCTGATGTGACATAACGTGACACCAAAAATGGTCATGGCTTAAGCTTTTTTAAAGTTCTTTTTGGGAGCTTTTGAGCTTATTTGACTTTAGTTTATACTTTATGAGCCCAAATTTTTCTGCTTATTTTGAGAATTATTGGTTTATGTACGTTTAATTACAATATATGAGTCCATAAGTCTCAAAATAAGTAGAAAAAATCGAGCGTGTTTATAAGCTAATAAATAAAGCTTAAACGAACAACCCTAAGTACATAACACGTGAACATATATTTATTTAAAAGATAAGCTTCCGCTCTTGAAAGAAATTACCCAACCTACTCCCAAAATGTCACTGAATAGATCCATGTTCTAATTTGCCTTTTTTTTTTTGGTGTTCCTTAAAGAAACTTATACTTCACACCTTTCAGAATAATTGTGTACTTTTATTTTTCAAGATACCCAATAGGCATGCCCATAGTACATGTGGAATCAACTGTATGCATTTGGGTGAAAGTTCATGGTTTTGGTGTAGTGAAGTAGAGGATAAATTAATTGTCTACTACTGAAAGTAGATGGAGAAATTTGATATGAATTACCATATTACAATTTCTTGAAATTATTACTATTATTACATACTTAAAAGAATACATTAATAAATTAGTTAATGGTTAAACTGTCATTCTGTAAAAAAAGAAAAAATTGAGAAATGAGTAATGATTATATTTGTTTTTTTTATGTTGTGTGTTTTTGTTGGGATAAAACAATTTACTAGAGAAAATATTTTCAAAAAATATATCAATTTTGTAGCTAAATATTTCTCTACGAGTGTGCAGTTAAAGGTTAGTTAAAGTATCAAATCTTTAAAGCATTTCAACTTGATAACTTAATTAATGTTAACTCACTTAGGATGCATTTGGTTTCTAAATGAATTTTGAGTTGGATTAAAAGATATGATTTTGGTTTATAAAAAAATATGTTTAAAAGTTTTTAGTAATTTAAAATGGTAGAGAGAAGAGGGATGAAGTTGAATGTATGAGAAAAAAAGATAGAAAAACTAAAAGTGCGTGTGAGAGATTGAAAAAAAAATCTCATAAAACCCAATATGTCTACTATCTTTAGTTTTATGCAATTATTAGGTGCCATTTGGTTTATATACGAGGTTAGGATTTTGTATTGTGCTGAAAGAAAAGTAAAAAGAGAAAGACATTGGAGTTTTGAAAAAATATGTTTGTTTATTATATAGTATAAAAATTAGAGTTAGGAATATATTATATAAAATGTTATTGAAGAAAAAAGAAAAGAAAAAAAGAAATAGCAAATAGGTCAACTGAACCCATAAAATTAAAATCAAGTCAAAAACCAATATATAAATTGGGATTGTAGATGCTCTCATATCGTCATTTAATTCTAGCGCCAAAACCTACACCGTCAAACCAAATGACACATTAAACCTTAACTCCCAAATCTAGAATCTAAACGTTAAAATAAACGCTTTCTTGGTTACTTTTAGTCCAAAATCCATATACCAAACATGCAAATTAAGGATTAAGTCCAAATCTGTTGCCAAAAACCACTAAACAAACAACCCTTTAATGTTACAACGGAAGAGTGATGTTAAAACCAATTTAATTGTCAAAATATAAAATTATGAGTTTTAAAGATAACGAGATTGGCAATAATCCGCCGCGTTGCCGGCGGGCATATTTATTTGGCCGAGATGATGCTGCATAAATAACTTGCAACGGGTCGGTTCGGTTTTTCTCGGGCACAGCGGGTCGGTTTTGGTTTTAAGCACCAAAAACCGAATTTATTACAAATGGAGGTAAAATGCAAATGTCAGCAAAGGAAAATGCAAATGCAAATGCAGTAACTTAGAATATGTAGCACAAATTAAACTATCACAACCCCTCTCGAATCCTGCCGCAACATTCTTCCCTTCACCCTTTTGTTGGTCCAACCCATCTTGAATTTCTAGAAAAAAAAAATAAGCAGTTAGATGACAAAATTGAGAAAAGAAGTATAACCCTTAAAAATCAAGCACATCCAAACACTCAAATACTCCTTTGCAAGCAAATCCAAATACCCATTTGCTGTACTTGAAGTTTAAGCAGTTAGATGACAAAAAAAATAAGCAGGTTCTAAATGGGGCGGGATGGGTAAAAACTGTTGAAATAAATGTAGGTTCAGTAAGTTGCAAGTTAATGCCTTATAAAAGTATGTCAAAGTGCCTTATAAAAGCAGGTTCTATATTGGTGTTTAGAATAAAACGAAAAGGTTAATTTGTTTTCAGATAGAAGTATGTCTAAGCGACTTCTTTGATTCAGTTAACGGCTTATAAAAGTTATCAACATCAGATAAAACAATCAACATCAGATAACACCTTCGACACAAATCTGTCTTTCTAAATGGGTGCAGGGCGATTATTTTGATATATGGAATTATGTGGTTTTTCATTGGTTACTCAAGTACCAATCAATTTTGAGGTTTTTGCACAGTTAATGGAAAATAATTGTTTCGAACAAATGTGTAGATGACATACCTTTTCGGAAAGACCCGTGATTTTGCTTCTTACATTGTTTATTTGTATTTTGGTGAGAAAAGGCGCAACCCAATCTAATCAGTCAAAAAGAGCCTCAAACTCGAACTTCATTTGCACCTTGTTACTTGATTTCTAAGCTACATTGTACTTGAGGTTCTAGTATAATTTAAGCTATTAGCTCTGTACTGCAGTCAGCATATCCATAACGCGAATGTAGCAACAATTCAACTTACCTTCACCGACAGAACACGCAAACCCGCTATTCATGTATGAGGTGCTACCACTTTATTGTGGGCTTCTGTTAATTCCTATCACAATAGCGATTTGTTAACAATTAGTGTAGCTTAAACTATTAGTTGTATATACCACATATTAATTCATAATCTAACATACCCTAATCTAGCTGTCGATCATTCCTATACAACATGAGTGTTCCTTTTCCATGGTTTCGGTAACGTGTACCACAACATTAAGTCATTGTCCGTTAGTGTATTTTAAACAACTATTTACATACTATATGCTACAACTAAACAACCGTAACACAAATAACTGCGCATACCTTGATTCACAAAATCTTTAGGTCCATTATTCGCAACCACGGTTTCTGAGGCATCAGTGTTTTGTTCTGTATACCTGTAACGACAACGGGTTGCAGGAAGTTACTATACTTTAGAATTGCGATAAGCAGTTAAGTTGCAAAGTTTTTTGCTACTCCCAACCTTGCATATTATTCGAAGCTATTAGCATGCTACACTTGGTGCCCGTGGGGTAGTAAGATCTTTTTGTAGAAGGCGAGAATGATTAACCTTGTTCTGGGCTTTTGGGTAAAACTGGAACTAATAGCCACACGGATCCAGTGGCTAATAAATGTTGGAACTAATAGCTCTAATCTCTTCATCTTGCTGCAAAAAATAAACAGAACTTCGACGTTTGTGTGATCAATCATTTAATATAAAATATAAACTGAAACGGATCAGTCAAGAATGTTAATTTAATTCCACAGTACTCTGTTCCATCTTGGACTCTTGCTTTACTTTCAAAAGGAAGCACCAAAAAAATATTCCATTGGTTTTTTGTAATTAAATTTTCTCAATTATATTTTTATTTTAGCGGGTCATTACCGGTTACCTTTCACTCAATGTTCTCACATTATAAAAAACTATTCAAAATACCTTAAGTTGTTGACGTTGTATCTTGCTGTTTGACATTGCAGCCTTGCTGCTGCATTTTAACCTTGCTGCTGCCGTTGCCATTCTGCTGTTGCGTTCATGTTGATGACACCATTGCAGGCATGTTGCTGCTAACGCCGCTGTGTTCTAGTGTTGTTGATGGCTTTGCAGCTCATTATCTCTTCTGTAAGGTTGAACATGCAGTTACAAATCAATAAGTAAAAAAAATTTTAATACTAAGAGGTATAAAGAAATAGGCATAAAAAGTAATATTACATATCCGGTCATTCTAGGCCATGGAACCTCATGAACGGCCTTGTGAGCAGCTGAAGCTGCACGTTTAACCCAGGTATATCTGTATATATATCAAAGAGGGGTTTCGATAAGCTTAGATGTTATCGAGAATCATGAATCTCAAGAGATTCTGATTATTACATTATTTTCTTTAGAAAAAGGATCTAACCCTTGTCATTTACCTTAACCATTCCACTCGTGGTTTTTCTTGAAACCGGCTCGAACTAACCATACTCATTTCAACGCATTACCTTACCCAACCTGCCATTTTTGCACCGATCTGTTGCTCTCTGTCTGTTTGCCTGTATAACACAAAATGTCGATATTGAAAACGATAAATTAAAAAAGAAATATACCCTATGTAGTTATTCTTCCAAGCTCTGTGTGACTCGCGCCCTTCCTATTCCCGTCTCGAGTTGTAAAAGCCTGGCATGTGCTTTGCCCATCTCAGCTTTCAATAATCTTGATCCTTACTTCATGGTTGTTGCCGGTTTCTAAGTGATAGCAGCCAAAACACAATCTCTATAATTACATGTTTCTGATCCTTATCGTCATAACTATACATGAAGCCATTACTGTGATTTTGTCCGTATTACCTGTGCTGACAAAAAAAGCGACGGTTCTCAGAAGATTTTATACCTGGTTGTTCGATCAAGTAAGCTGTTGACTGTTTAAAAGTTTATAAAAGTTTGAAAGTTTATACCTGGTTGTTCAATTAAGTAAGCTGCTGAGCAACGATGACAGGTTGTTCCAGTTCCGTGGACGCATTCGTTTCAATTTCGTGGCCATTTCGTTTCAGACTGTAAGTGTCCTGTGATTCATATTTGGTTCAGAAGTTTTTCATTGGTGCTGGCAAAATAAACAGCGGAAAACAGAACAGTTTTTTGTATGTATACCTCAGTATATCTTTTAACGGGCCTCAAATTTTGACGGCGGTGACATTATTCAGTTTTGTGCAACTGGCTCTAAAAGACTATTTCATCCCTTATTGACTATCGGTCGGCAATGGTGCAGTTAGGGACTTACTGGATCGTGTCCTTACAATCGGGTTACAGGAAATGGCGATATGATGTAAGCCACTGTAAGCATCCATTGAAGTAAATATATTCAACTTGGTTTAGTGCTGGGCTTGTGGTTGTGTTTTCTTAGGCTAAGTAAAGATCTCCTGAAATTGATTTGGGAAAATCTCAAAATTCTCAAAGTTACTTGATGCCACCTGTAACAAAATATAGATTAAGTTAGCAAGATGTTACACACCTTGAAAACACGTATCTTTTAGATGCATAGACATAATGAGAAACTGTAAAAGAAGATTTAGAATCGAACTGAATTTACCTCTGACACTTGACGGTTACTAATATATGACTTCCACGGCTGAGGTTCCA
The DNA here is from genome assembly GCA_014162995.1 of Artemisia annua. NCBI lineage: Eukaryota > Viridiplantae > Streptophyta > Magnoliopsida > Asterales > Asteraceae > Artemisia > Artemisia annua. The sequence goes on along the minus strand of LBNU01038013.1, from coordinate 5,146 downwards.
GAATAAAAACTCCACCCTGTTCGGATTAATGTACGTTATTTTAAAAGATAACAACTTTGTGGCAACATGAGTTAAAGGGTCATTGCATAATACTTACGGGTTGAAGAAGCCGCCAAACTTTTGAAAAGAGTGTTATTAAGCCCTCATCGCCCCAGTTCAGATAGATCCATTTTGAAACACTTAAGCTGCAGATAGAAAACAAAAGTATTCAACGGCCGAAGGTCGCAACAAACCAGAATACAAATTAGAAATATAAATTTTGACCTGTGTGGGTTGCGTCTGGTCTTAAATGGTTAATTTGATCAAACAGGAAAATAGGTAAAACATTGTTACTTTTTCATCAAGACATACAACCTTCTATATTGTTTATGTAAAAATTTAGGTTACTGCTGTAACTGTATTGGTTCATATGCGTAATTAGCAAATGAATAATTTATACGCGCAGACAAAAGTGGTTGTCAACCCAACCCGACTCACAGTGAATGAGTTATTTTAAGGCGAACCTATTTTGAACTGTTACCCAACCCATACAAACACACACTAATATGACTATTTGGAACAAAATGGGAGGCTACATGTGCTTAAAGGATAATGATGTTAAAACCATTAAAAAAAGAGTAACTTACCAAAGAATGGTATCATAAACTTCATCAAGAGATTCACCTCATGTTTACCAAAGAATAGTGTAAATGTACTTGTCAATAATCAGTGTTCCAACTCTCATTAACTATCATTCATTAAAAAAAATGCGACATATAATTAAAAGATTCACCTCATGTTTAATATTTTTTTTGCCTCCAGTTTGTTCCAGTTTGAGCCGAAGGTGTAGCTAATGCAAATGTGTATAATAGCTTCACCTGCATATTAAATGTCATTCAGGTAAACACCATTAATATCAATGAGTCAGGTTGCCAGCATTTCGAAGGTTTTGTTTCTTTATAAATAACTAATGAGTTAATTTGTTTGCTACACTTTTTTGTAGAACTTGAATATCACATACAAACGCGTTTCTTACAAATGCTTTATATACACGATTACACATGACTGTTGCTACGCATTCTAAATGATGAAACATTAAACAATTATTTGGTAACATAAATGATGAATCATCTTACGTCCAGTTCCAAAACCATTAAATACAGAAACTCAGTAATCATGTACCTTATAAGCCGATGACACCTGTTCCAGCCCCATTTCGTCAATTCAAGCACATCAATTTCAGCCCCCAAATGCACACGAATGGAAGTGTAAAGTGTCACATGTTGGAAGCAAGAACCTGAGCATAAGACCAGCCGTTTTATAGAATGAAATTCATACGTAGTTTCATCGCCATCTGGTTTTGCCCTACTTCGTGTGGTCTTTGTCGATGTTGCCTCTTGAGGCCATCGCTACAGCTGGGTATAAAAAAACAAATCGGCTGTAATATAAGTCATTAAAAGAGAAAAGATTCCATTTCTAAAGAAAATATATTCGTACATACCACGAAGACCCGAAATATTCTTCACAGTACAAATGATACTCGGGGTTTCTTGTGTTAGAATGGCCTTTCAAACGTTACTCATACCAAAATGCTGCTCCACAATGGCGGCAAAGTTGGTCACAGTCTTCTATATCATCATACTCTGGCACTGTATCTATAATAAGGTTTACAAATAAGTTATTGGAAATTTGGAATAAAAATAACTTCATAACCCATAACAATAAAAGATTTGAAGATAGGTAAAAGTGTCAACCTCGATTGTGAACAGAGGTGGAGGGCCTGTAACAGAAGCTTGAAATATTAAGAGACAATGGTGAATCCTTAAATAGTGGCAGCACAATGAAGTGCCAAAATGAAATCGTGTGTCTGTACATTACAAACCTCGTGTAGTTTGCTGATTGCAGTGAGCGTCCTGGTTGCCTTGACCGGACCAGCGAGCCTGAGGTGCAGGGCAAAACCAGCGTAACCCTGAATAAGCCGTAAGTTCAAGTAAGCAATCTCGTAAGCCAAAAAAGCCAGCCTAACCCTGAGCCTAAATTAGACTTATACCCAAATAAACATAAGGTCAATTTTAAGAATACGAAACTCATAAAAACACAAACACAATCAAAACCGTAATTTTAACAACAAAAAAATTAAGAAAATTAGAAAAGCATATCCGCATATTGCAAACACCATTCCGTCTACACTTTCCACACCGTTGCTAACACGACTACCCAAATAATAACAATTAACCTAATCGATCACACAATCCCTAATCTAGCAAAGTAAAAAAGATACCTACCGATCCCTTTTGCAACTGCATCAGATGTAGTTTGTGATATGCCGCGACACCCACATAATCAAATCATCTAAACATACGTTTGGCATCAATGGAAACAACAGTTTTGCCAAAACCAACCCGCAATATTAAGGTTGTGAACCAATTCTTTTAGCCAATCATCCACTAAACCCCAAATAAATCCAAAGGGCCAATATTTCATGATATCTATTACCTGGTGAGATTTGTGTGAGATTTAGGATGAGATAATCAGGAATGGATGAATGAAGATTAAAGTAGAAGGTTCGGGAGTATTAGTTATAGCATAGATGGACTGGATTTGGTAAAAACAGGCTGGAAAATCAGGCCAAAAGTGGCCCAGAAAATTTGGCGGGAAACCCAGCGCCAAAACGGCACCGCATGCACGGGATTTAATATAAACCTATAATGATTATTTATGTGATTTAAAAAGTTCTAACTCGAACCAAAACTTTTTAAGGTTTGTTCTAGCCCACAAATTATTGATTGAATGAACCTTTATTAAATCAACATGATTGAGTTTGTTAAGTTCACGTAAAAAGAATAACTGTTTTATTCAAAAGTGGGTCCTTTTCCTCTTTTCATAGGTGACAATTTTGACAAATCCTTTAGCCCCAATTTAGATATTATTTTATCGCCAAAAAGAAAATAGAAAGTTAACTCGAATTGGTGCTTTATTATTTTATGTCGGTTCAAATACCGACTTGTAATTCTTCCCATTTTAAAAAATGTTGCATATTTTTAGTTTTTACTTTGCATATTTTAAACGGTCATCTGAAGTGAATGTGCGTACGCGATTAGAAAGTGAGATACATGAAAGTAACTGGGTCTTCTCAATATATAGCTTTGTACTTAAATTGGAACTAAACTGAAGTAGTTTCATTTTTGGAGCGTTTTTCTAGTCTTCTATTTTACTTATTAGGTAGTTTGATCATTGATGAATTTTTGCGATTGGATACATAATCCTCAATGAGAGTTCATTGGGGTACTTAAGCGTACCGCACGTTATGACTGCTTGTACTTTGCAACTATGTTTCATTATTGAATTATAAAGTAGTAAGATAAGACATGATAAGATAAGATAATAAAAGAAAGAATTAAATTGATTAAGTTGATGTAAGAGAACTATTTACATGGTTAAACAATTAAATTAGTGATATTATAGTAACCATTGACGAATTGAATGCCCAAGATTATAAATTTAACAGCAAGTTATTAAATTGTTAGTTTCAAGATCGTGCATCAAAATAATGATGTTACAAATTCAAAATTGTAGAGTATAGTTTCGATTGAAATGTTGCTAATATTTGTGATCTTACAAAATTTATGATTTTTGTTAAATGAAGGGTAAAGACCATAAATTAGCGACGTACTTTCTCAACTTTACACAGTTAGGTAACGAACTTTTTTTATTACCAATTTAGTATGTGAAACTTGCTAATTTTCGACAATATAGTCATTACACAAGGGTATTTTAGTAAACAGCAGGTCAAAATGACTATATCGTCACATAAATTTGCATCGTTAGTCCTTTTTACTAACGGTCATTAGTAAATAACTAAAAATTTGCATCGCTAGTCCTTTTTACTAACGGCCGTTAGTAAATAACTTAAAATTTGCATCGTTAGTCCTTTTTCGTCCGTTTTTGTACGTTTTCGTCCGTTTTTAAACGTTTTCGTACGTTTTTCTCACGTATTGCATTTTCAGGTTAAATTCTCGTGAGTCTTGATGTAAAACATCATTCCGGACAACTTTCATGTTTTTCAATTTTGATGATTCGGACCAGAAAATGATCAAAATCGTGATTTTTAATAAATACAAAAACCTTTTTTTTAAATCGATATAGTTGTTTCTTAAAACGATGGTCAAATCGATACATAAACATTTTTTTAAATTGATACAGAAACATTTTTTAATCGATGGTCAAAATCGTGATTTTAAATCGATACAGAAACTTTTTTTAAAATCACGATTTTGACCATTTTCTTGTCCGAATCATCAAAAGTGTGAAACATGAAAGTTGTCCGGAATGATGTTTTATACCAAGACTCGCGAGATTTTAACCTGAAAATGCAATACGTGAGAAAAACAGATGAAAACGTTTATAAACGGACAAAAACGTACAAAAACGGACGAAAATCACGATTAAAAAACGGATAAAAACGTACAAAAAAGGAAGAAAACGTGTAAAAAGGAACGAAAGCGGATGAATAAGTAAGAAATCTAAATTTTAAGTTGTTTACTAACGGCCGTTAATAAAAAGGACTAACGATGCAAATTTATGTGAAGAACACAAGGGTATTTTAGTAAAACAGCAGGTTATAATGACTATATTGTCGAAAATTAGCAAGTTTCACATACTAAATTGGTAATAAAAAAAGTTCGTTACCTAACTGTGTAAAGTTGAGAAAGTACGTTGCTAATTTATTGACTTTACCCTTAAATGAAAGCATTAAATGATTTATATAATATAAATTTACCAATAGTGTGATAAAATAATCTTAAGAAACCAACAAATTACAAAGTAGTTATAAGCTAAAGTCTAACAAATGTGGGGATGAGATCTGTTGGAGTATGCTCGTGTCATAATAACTAATTATATGGCTAGACATATGTGAGCCTATGGGGTCACACACATATACACTTAGGTACTTCTTTTATGTCGTGTTTATTGTACTTACGACATACAAATAAGCTAACGTAACACGGGATCACTATTGGGCTTCTAATGCATAAGTATAGTACTTAATCCATTGGACTTGAAAACAAAATGGGAAGCCCATTTTGGGCCCAAGAGTGGCCGGCCATAGGGGAGTCACAAAGGGGTGGTTTTTGAATTTATTTGGTCAAGGATATTAGAGATTTTA
>LBNU01038010.1:2763-15624 GCA_014162995.1 Artemisia annua | reverse complement strand
CATGATTGCAAACATCTCCTTATTAGTTGCAGTTATAAAAAAGTACATAAACTAACAAGTAGCAAACTTAGGTAATCCCAAACACTCCTTATTAATTGGTACCTATAAAAGTTGGAAAAAATGTATTTCGAAACACCCGTTTATTATCTATAATGTAGAATACATGAAACTACATCGCTGTATATATATTGGTCCTTACTTTTTATTGTTCACTTTTTTAAATCATTTTTTGCGATTTCCTTTCCCCATATCTGATATAGATTGACGATATGTATGGTGAAGTATGAGTTATATAGCTTTCTAGAAATATTGATGCATAGGAATATAGCTTACTAGACTAGCTAACTGGGAAAAGATGATAATAGCTTCGTTTGAAAGAGTGAATCTGCAATTGTTTTATCTTAAAGGGGTAGTGGTAAATGGGTTCGGATGACTGTAAGTTGGATATGTGTTTTTCTTACAGGAGTGTTTGTAATTGTTTTTTGACATCAGTAAGCCTCTTAGAAAAACATGAGCTTTACCTATGCGTTTTTCAGACATTGAAGTGAAAGTGACTGGCAAAAGGCGTGCCTTCTGTTGGCCTATGTGTACAAGGAAGCACTGCAGTTCGATGTTGCTGCCAACAGACCCAAGCTGAGCGAGATTGTAGTGATAAGCATGTGTCATTTTTAGAATTGAGGCTATGTAAATACTAATATCCAAATTTATTTTCGAGATGTATTTTCACTGAGTACAACTCTCACATCTTTAGAATTGAACCTATGTAAATACTAATATCTAGATTTTGGATCATATAAAATCCATTCAAAGTGTAACGATGTATGCATAATGTAACAAGCAAAGAACAAATCATATCATCATATTCTGTTAAACAAAACATTACTTCAAACTAAAGAAATCCCACTTTTTTCGCACAACACCCCGCGGCAACGCGCGGGCTTACCACCTCGTTGGAAGACTATAAATTGAACCATTTGAACATAGGAGTCTGGGAACAAGATTCAACAAGATTCATGCATGTTGGTAAAAGGATATTCAATTGTTGGGACAAGTAACACGCTCCGATCATATTTACAAGTACACGTTTTCTTTTCATCTTCTTTATTATACCATAAAGACTTAAGTATGAATTGCATGGCACTTTTACATACGATAAAAGTGATTGGTATAATTGCGTAAATATCTTAAACTATAATTAAATGATTATGAATTGGCGGACTGCATATCATGTTAGTTTGTTCAATTATATGGAAATGGATACTTGATTTATAATTGAAAGACATCTATATTATATTTGGAAGTGCATGATATCTTTTGTTGTTTTGATAAAATTTGGCAAAATTAATTGTAAAAGATAAGGCAAGATATGATTTTTGGATTTAATCTTTTATATAATAAAAGAATTACATCATTTCGGTGCAAAACCCTTCTCATTGAAAAAAAAATTAGACCAATAGGAGAGCTCGATTTTGCCACGTAGGCGAAATCGAGCAATATGATTGGTCAATAGAAAGTCAAAATTAAATTGATTTTAGTCAAACTTAATAAATTTGGTAGAGAAATTTGATTAAGAAAAACAATGCATAAAAATATAGGTGTCAAATTTATGAAAACAAAAACTTAAAAAAAGAGGAAGTAATTAATAAAACTTTATTTGTTGAATTCTACATAAAATATATGGAGCTAAATGTAAAATTACAAGTTTTCATGTTTTTTAATAACTTTAGAAAAAACACAAATAACCCCTTACACTTTATACCCCTTATACTTCATAATATGAAATTTGTTTAAAATTACACGAGTATTAGTATTAATTTCAGACTTTCATCTATTTAAATACAAAATTCTATAAATATGCGAATTAGTTTTAATATTGTTAGTTGTAGACTTTCATTCATTAGAATATTTTTTTAAATAAGGACTCATATTATTCTATTTAAAAGTTTAATTTATGCGTACATGGGTTTAAATATCAAATACGGCTAAATTATTAGTAACGTGAATACAAATATCAAATGGTAAGCACGAGTTACTGTGATATGAAAATAAATATACGCGATGCTACTTATAGCAACGACTCATTAAATTGTTATTTAAAAAATATATGTGAATATCCATAAAAACATTTTAAAAACTTTACGAAGCATATTTTAACTTTATTAACGCTCATTATGTGCTACTAAACTCACATATTTTGTACAACATGATATCAATAGTTAAAGTTAAACAATAACATCAACATCAACCTCAGCATGTCTGCCAGTTAAAAACATTATACAAAGCTAATTATTAAAAAAAAAACAAACAAACACATGGGTTAGATAGTCATTGTTTAATTTAGAAGGTGTTTTCCTTAAATTATTTAACAAAAAAATGCACGCATCACAATCCTTATTTGATAACAATCACCTTCTAAATATAATAAAAGAAAGACTATGTAGGTGATAACCTAATTTTATTCATTGACGTNTATTTGGCCGTTGTAAAGGAATTAAAGTATATACATGAGAATTATTAACCAAACATATATAGTTTTTAATCAGGTTATAACGTTACTATACTGCGATAATGTTATTGAGTTGGTAATCACGGATGTGAGATACCATTCTTCTATACTTATGATTCATGTGTTAACCTCTTTTTGCTTCTGGATAGAATCTGGAAGAGACCTCAACAGAACTTTGGCTTATGCCTTATCTAGCTGATAGTTTTAGTAACCTTTTTTATGGTTTAACTTTTCTGTTATACACAACAACTTTTAGTATTTATTATTTTTTTTTAATGTCTTATTGAAAACTTCAACACTTAATATTTATGTTTTTACTATAAACACACTAATCTATGATAGAATTAGTTGTGAGTTCATAGGTTTTTTACTAAGCTTCTCAAAAAAGCTTACAGTTTTATCATAAACTTATTGTGTTATGGTAATTGAATAAGCCAATAAGCACCTTTAATAAGCATAACCAAACACCCCTTTAGTTCTAATCTGAAGGTTTTTTTTATTTGATTTTATAACTAACTTTGTTGTTATCCTCACTATAATGCAACATGTAAGTGGTTTTTGCAGTTTTATGATCTTATCACACACACTAAAGTGCAATGCAATTTGTTGTGTGCGTTTTTAGAAGAGGATTAAGTATCAACACATAATTGTCATGGAAGGATTTTCTATGCCTACTCAAGGTATGAATGTATAATTAAGTTGAGTTGCTGATTTAGATAATACATGAATGCATTTTAATGTACCAAAGATGTATTTTAGTGCCCATATGGGGAATTTTATAGAAGGAATTTTTAGCAGGTGTCTTTGAATGAGTTAATAAAACTTAGCAGGTGTTTGCTGTCATTAATAACACTATGGGTATCAACCAACGATCTAAAATGTGAGTGTCTTTTACCTTGATGATCTAGGCCAATTGTAAAGAAAGTTGCATTAAAGTGAAAGTTCGGTAAGGATTCAAACAATCCTAAAAAACTTGTGAATGTACTCTTTGTCATTTTTTTATGAATTTATAATTTAATTATACAAGTAATTATAATTTTCTTATATAGTTCGGTCTCAGAGAAAAATTATTTTTATACGTTAGGCATAAACGTAAGATTAAATTTGAGTTCTACCCATCACATCTTTTTTTGTTTCTCTTTATGTAATAAAGAAGCTATAATGTAAGCATCTATGTTAATTTGATAATTTTATGATCAAACATGAGAAGTAAATAGCACAAACTTATGAAAATGCAATTTTCCAAACAAAAATGTACATTAGTAAACATGGTATGATGGTAAAAGAAAATATGCTACATATTTTAACGAAAATATAAGTAAAAGAAATAGCACAATTACAAAACATATCGTAAATTGATAGCATGGGTTTGCAAAACTAAAAGCATATATCACTAACATGTCATGCAAGTCAAGTATCATCATGTGATTTTGCTTGAAAAATAAAATATAATTTTTAATCCAAAAGCATTCTCCTAAAATAATAGGTAGATTGTAACATATATACATATGACTTTTTATTTTTAGTCCACCAACTAAAACCAATTGAAACATGTTAAGTGATTCATTTCTTAATCGATAATAATACATAATCAAAATGAAATTTTAAAAACCCTGTGCGTGCACAGGTATTATAACTAGTTTTATATACTGGAATTGCATGTGGTATTGGATTATAAATTTCCATCAAGTTACATTGTAGGATGGTAATTTAATAATGAAAGTTTTGGCGGTAACCACAATTGTGTTCGCAAATCGCAAATATTACCACATCTTCAATTGGTTTTTATATTAGTTTCCTCCATGTGGGTCTTGCTTTATGTGATTATATGAAAGTGATTTTATCATTGGTTGACTGAGTAGTTATTATGTTTTCAATTGAAAACTATGGAATTGGTGTCTGCAACTTCAGTTTTAATTTTCGAGAATCACATGGAAAGAAATATAAAGGTTCATAACTGTTTGTGATTTGAATTTTATGTTGTTATTTTAAACATAAAAGGATTACATTACCGTGATTACTAATATTTGGTAGAAATCATAAACGGTGTGAATCGTGGATTGCGTTAATGATCTTGTCATTTTATTGCGTGATGTATATCCTCTAATTGATTCATGCATATAATTGATTTGAGATGGGATGTATTATCTTATTTGCATAAATTGTTACACATTTTTATATTGATAGATTACCAAGAAACATGGGACATGTGATATCAGTCTTGAAAAACATGTCTTGATGCAAACTGAAAACAATGAAATCCGTCCTTGGAATGAGTAGGCTTGTCGATAAAGTTTCTACTGGAAGTAAACATAAGGCGCCAAGTTTACTGAAATTTTATTGGACGGATGTAAATTGCATTAAGTTATTAATCAAATGATTTGTTCTATATATGTGGCTCAAGTTTGAGTACGTTGTTTTATTATCATGTTGATAAATTTGGATCAGTTGCATGTTTGAAATAATCTCATGTTTGTATCATGTATTGAAGTGCCATCAATATTGGTTACATATCGATTAATTTGGTAATCCGGTTAATATAAACATGTTAAAAGAGATTGCTCATTAGTGATTTATCTGTTTAGACTAACTAATGTATTTGAGCATGCTTTAATTTACATGTTTATTATATTGAAACAATATGTCATCAAAGTAGCTAAATTAAAGTGTTACAAAATGTAATGGATAAAGTTATATTGTCTAATGGATACATAGTACTTTTGTATTTAGACATTTTACTTGTGTTCAAAGGAATATCATTTACTTGATATATTTGGCTACTGTAAACCAAAGTACATGAGTAATTGAGTACACGCAAGTAATGTACAACCATGGTAGTATCCCTTGAGTAACATACTCGGATGCTTGAACAAAGTACGTTAGTACTTGAAGGAAAAGTGGTTTTAGAATACAACGGAGATCCTTTAAGTATTATAAGGATAAATTGATGCAAGTTGGATAATTGATCAAGAAGATTACGAAGGAATTAAGTGTTGGATTTTACACTTGGTATAAATGTAGTATCATGTGATCAAAGGAAAAAGTTGTACAACGTATTCAACGAGTGCATCATGATTGGTTGTTTTCTTGTTTTAAAGAAGAATAATGGTTAAAGGACTTTGTTAATAAACATTGTGTTATGTTTAAAAATCAAGGTTATCATTTGTATAAAATCAATTGCTTACCACTTGACAAAGAGGTTTGCTAGAGACTTAGTGCACAAAGTCGGAATAGGGATGAAATAAAAGTCCGTTTAATTTTCTAATGGTGAGATACCCAATTCCCTTCTAATACAATGTTAGAAGCTGAATTCAATGCGGAAAGCTCACACTTAAAAATTGGAATACATGTTATACTATCCTAAGGTATGTGTTCAGACCTGCAAGATAAAGAGGTTGAAGTTTATCTTCTTAATAGTTCTTTTGAAAAAGTGCAAGCAGGGCATGATTAAAAGGAACTACCTATATGAGCATGAAGTTTAGCCGCTTCAAGAAGCTAGGACTTGGCTTTGACATGCTTATGAAGGATAAGGACATAGGCTAGTAAAACATGTGTCAAGATAGAACTACTGTGTATGTAAACTTTTGTGTACATTATCTTCGTGTATTCATAATGAATTCCCAGGGTTCAATCCTTAGCGACACCCTGGTATTCGAATATTCGGAATGTGTAATGTACTAATGTGAAATTCAATCGTCACGACATTTCATTTATGCAAAGGTTTGATTGTTTGAGATTACTTGTTTTAGTTAATCAAGGATTGCACTAAAATGGGGGAGGAATGTTGGATATTTTAGTGTAATTGGATTAACTTGTTTGACCAATTTAGTCATAATAAGACATCATTTAGGCTTGGAGGTGCGGAGTGCACGCCTATTTGAATTTATTATGATCTTAGGAGCGAAGCCCCTAAGGGACGGGGGTCCGGGGGCAGTGCCTCTGGGAGTAGGGTCCAAGGGGCGGCAGCCCGTGGCAGGGTCTAAGTTGTTATGGTAAAAGTTCCTCAGGAAATTTAATTTTCAGAACTTAAGGGACTAATTTTGACAACTTTGAAACCCTTGGAAAAACTGTATAAAAGATATGGAGTGTCCTAATCCCTGATAGAGATTTTTATACGCTTTTCTTTTGGTCATGATTTTTCTCTGGTTCATCAATCTCAATCACAAGCATTCAAAACGTTCTCAATCTCTGAATTGTATCCGATTGAATAATCCGGGGGAACCACCGAATTGATTCGATCTGAAAGTGTTCACACGCCTTTCAGAGATTCAAACAATATCCGGTTGTGTTCGTTTATTCATTTTATCCCCTGCAAACACTTTACTAGTAAGTTCCTTTGATGATATGTTTCTCTTTTTCTAACTAATTAGTCGAATGATATTGCTCATTTATACATGTGTCACACTTGTGATAGTTACTTTTCAAATTTCAAACAGAAGTGAACTTAAGCCCACCCACCTTTAAAGTCTCTCGCTTGTTCATTCTTGATTTTTTTGTATCTAGTTGATAGTTGAGGACTTGAGATATCGGTCTGACTCTCGGTTCCAAATAATTGAAAATGTAGAATGTCATGATAACTTAGTGCTTCAAAACTATCATAAAATGAGATCTTCCCAAGAAGAAACTAATAAGATAGATCAAATTAAGCTATAGTTAGTAACTAATTACTTTGATGTTGTCACACAGACTCTTCCTACATATGACTCAAACTAAATATAGTAATATTAATTAATATATGCAATAGAAAATTTTGATATTAGGCCATCCACGTAAACCTTTTAAAAGGTTTACACTCCTGTTATGACATTAAGATATAAACTTTTTTGTTTTATAAACCTCTCCCGATATGTATAAACCTTTTCAAGTGATATAAACATCACACATAATCAAACACATAATCAAAGGGATTAAATTACGAAAATGTTCAATATTCTAGACCACTTCATAACACACAACTTTGAAACCGATGCTCACTATAGTTTACAAGTCCCTAAACCTCTTTATCTTTTATAAACCTTTTTCATAAACTAACATAATGGATATCCTTAGTGATGTAATGGTTGGTAAACTAAATGCATAAATAAAGGTGAAAATGAAAATTTTTGTTGAAAGTAAGTGTGTTCTTAAATGAAATGGAAGAAGATTTTTTTTTTTGGATATTAGTGATGTAATTATTAGTAAAATGAATTGAACAAAAAAAATGTGGAAAAAAAAGTGTTTGTTGAAAGTAAGTGGGTTTCGAAAAGAAAAGAAAGACCAAATAGCAATGTTTTTAGTAATGTAGGATGATGAGGAAGGAAGGAAGAGGGGGTTTATAATGGATGAGATTCGCAAAGATTATGGATTCATAATCGGTGTGGTAAGAGGGGTTTGCAATTGGTTCGCAACAAGGAAAAGGGGTTCGTAGAAGGTAAAAGGGTTTTTTTGATGGAAAAAGGAGGTTGTAGGCACGAAAAATGGGGTTCTTTGGTGGAAAGAGGGGGTTTTGGCAGGAAAAAGAGGGTTCATTGGAGAAGGGAGAATGTCACTTTATCTATACTACTAAAAGATTCAGTCCTATGAGTTAATGTGGAGTATTCAAGTTCTAAATCCTTTATGGAAATTGAAGAAAAACATCCACACGTTTAATTGCAGCAACTGAAATTAATAATGGAGGAGAATATGAAGTTTTCTGGCGAATACAAATCATCTTGGAATCTTAATATGAATAGTCTTTTCTTATCCGTGAGTTACACAAATTTCAGTGCATGAACAAGAAACCATCATAGATCTATGTGAAGCATAGCTTTTATAAAATTTTGAAATAATAAAGAAAGATTCAAAATAAGATTGTTTCAATCTTTCTTTGTTTCGCACAAACAACACAAATGAAAATCAAAACAATACCTACCCGGAACCCATCCTAGGATCTTGAAGCCGTTTCGTTCCTCATAAGCTTATAGATAAGAAGCTAAGATCATGTATTTGTAAGATTCATGTTTGTAGTGAGAGGATGAAATAGATAGATATGTTGACCAAACACGAATTTGTTTTGTGTTGTGTTTCGTGTGTGATATGAGAAGAACAGATTTGCTGTTGCCTAGGCTTAGGTGTAAGAAGATGTGTCACTGCAGTTGAGAGAAATAAGGGGGCGCATATCTTGTAAGATTAAGGTTGTGTTTGTGTCTTGACTGCACACAAATTATTGATAGGGTTTGTGGTTTATACTCTAATTTTTAGGGTAAATTGGGTTTAATCTTGATGGGCTTAGATAACTTTTGGCACAGAAGACTTGGACGAAAATATATGTGTTAGAAAAATGCTATTAAAACAATAGCGCAAGAAATTTGTCTTATAATGTAATCAAAATATGATGTAGATGTGACGTCTAGAAATGAAATTTGATATATGGTGTTATATTCTTTAGCGTGGTTTCAGTTTACTTCAATTGTATTAAGTATTTGACGAATTATCTTATACATATACCGTTACTCTAAGATATATAAAAAATGTTTTGTCTCAACATTATTCCAGAAATCATGTACCAAGACCTTTAAAAAAGAAAAAAATAAATAAAAATTCAATTAAAAAAAAATGAATCACGTACCAAGAAATATTAGCTATATACAATTTCGTAATTCGGACAAGTGTATTAATGTTTGGGCAAAAAGATTTTGGCTAATGGATCATGGGCTGTCATTTCTATTTGGACTAATGGATGGAATCAAGGGTTTGTATTGTAACAGCGTAAATAAATGAAATCTTATACTTCCATTGACAAACATCCCGCCGCGAAGCGCGGGACTAAAAACCACTATTAGATTTATACTTCAACGGCTTACGCTCAACATTGGGGTAATTTTAAACAACATGTGTGTGCATAGTTAATACGGAGTATTAAAGTGTTTTGTGACTTAAATGGATTTTTTATAGTATTTTATAAAAAAAAAAAAAAAAAAAAAAAAAAAAAAAAAAAAAAAAAAAAAACCCTTTAATAAGCATATCGAAATGGATATCAAATTAAAGAGCATAAAAAAAATACATTAATTACCGTAATTTGTTTATTTTTTTATTTGGTAATTTTATATGTAGATGAGATTAAAAGAGATTAATTTGTTTTATGTGTGAGTGTGAAAGTGTAATAAAAAAAAGTACAACCAACTGGACTAAGTTAACAAGATTTTAAGGAAAAATAAAATGTATTACTGACAATTTATATTTAAAAGTGATGGTGTTTTTGTCAATTCAAATTTCCGAGTTATAGTTTTAGCAATATGTCATTTATCTAAGTCACATTCGAAATAAGTTGTATCGACAATGTCACAAATGCAAATTTCCCTGAACATATTATACTTGAGTAAACTAGCAATCTAGACACAAACGAGTCTAGATAGGTTTATATGAAATGATCTAAGTTGTACATACATTAATATAACAAACCCGTTGAACCCAACAATTTTGGAAGTGACCAAAGTAGACTCATGTTCTATTAAAAGTTCTATTTATACTAACATCAACATACAAGCTATCACGTTTTCATATAAACTCATCTACACCCGTATGGGTCTAGATTGCCACGTCTTAGTTACTCGAGAGCATCTTAATTACTCGATAACTCACTGGTGTTTGGAGTGTAGTAGTACGGGCTATATTCGTTGAAAGACAATAATCACGTAATCGCAATGTGTTTTACAATCGGCAAGTTTCCAACCTTTTCTTTGGGGTTTCCTAGAAAGTCATCAATCATCCAACTTTCTCCTTGCGTTCCTACCAGGTCAACATACTTCAAATGTCCACATTACTACTGTACGTTACATTAAATATACAACCTTCCATTTTTATCTCATATTCACCATCACTCTTTTCAGGTCGACCACCACCAATGACTACCATTCGCCAACTCTATTTCCTCACAGCGCTAACTCTCGTCGTATCGATTCACGCTAGATTATACCTTGACCCAAAACACCATGAGATGTCTCAGTTGGAATCTCCAAATGGGGTTGACTATAAACTTGTTTCAAAACGCTACGATTTCGCTGAAACAAATTCAAAGTCAAACTCTAATGATTTACAAGCTCCACCACCAGCACCAACCATAGAGCCTTTTCAAAAACAGAATGACAAAGATAAGAAAAAGAAACTAGTCCTATCTTGTATCCTCGCACTTTCAGCCGCAATAATAGTTGTTGTAGTTATAGTATTAGTAGTAGCAGTTAGAAGGAAAAAGAATCCATTCGCGTTCTTGGATAAAAAGGACGCGGTTTCATCATTGGAAATCATCGGAAGAGGTGGGGGCGGTGAAGTGTACAAAGCTTATATGCAAGATGGAAGTGTGATTGCCGTAAAAAAGATAGTGCGGCCTATGGAGGGTGGTAGAGAGCTAGTCGAAGGATATACAACTACAAGTTCTCTCAACGATACATGGTCACTCAACAATACAAGGTCACTCGATACGAAAATGGGACAGGTTAGATCCGAGATCCTGATGGTAGGGAAATTACGACATCAGAATATACTTCCATTACTAGGCCATGTTTCGAGACCCGATTGTGATTACTTAGTTACCGAGTATATGAAAAATGGTAGCTTACAAGATTTATTACAAGAAGT
Source organism: Artemisia annua (assembly GCA_014162995.1). NCBI lineage: Eukaryota > Viridiplantae > Streptophyta > Magnoliopsida > Asterales > Asteraceae > Artemisia > Artemisia annua. The sequence continues at coordinate 4,526 of LBNU01038010.1, read as the reverse complement.
TAAAGCAGGTCGTCGAGAATTTGATTGGCTAGCTAGGCACAGAGTTGCATTAGATGTAGCAAGCGGACTTGAATATATGTTAAGTTATAGTCCTCGTATAGTTCATCTAGATCTAAAGCCAGCTAACATACTTCTTGGCAATGACATGGAAGCGAAGATAGCCGATTTTGGGATTGCAAAGTCTATCCCTGACACAGACACGCACATGATCAGTTCCAAACTTGCAGGATCTTTGGGATATATTGCGCCTGAGTACTATCAAACTCTGGAGTTTACTGATAAGTGTGATATCTATAGTTTTGGGGTTGTGTTGGCGGTTTTGGTGATGGGAAAGTTTCCATCGGATGAGTTTTTTCGACGGTCGGAATTCAGTTTATTAAAATGGATGAGGAATGTGATGATTGGTGAGGATCCAAAACAAGCTATTGATCCGAAGATGTTGGGAAACGGGTATGAGGAGCAAATGCTTTTGGTTCTTAAGATTGCTTGTTTTTGCACGCTTGATAATCCGAAAGAAAGGCCTAATAGTAAAGATGCTAGACTGATGTTGGCTCATATTATACATTAAGTGTGCAGTGTGGCGATTATTTAGAATAAGGATGCAAGTGTTAACTTATAGTAGCTCCAATTGTTCATACTTCATATAGATCCATATGTACCGAAATTGTACTAAGTTTTATATCAAATGAATATCTTTACTTTTCTAATAGAGTACTTCACATTTAACTCTTCTCTCACAAACATCTTTGCCGCTTCAAATGAATATCTTTGCCGTTTCAATTTTGCAAATTTTGTTTCAAGTCTAATTACTGCTTTTTGTTTATTTAATACGGAGTACTTCACATTTAACTCTTCTCTCACAAACATAGTATCGCAAATCGGAAATAAAACATTTGATAGAACATACATTAGGTTGACAATACTCTTGCACAATTGTCAATATATTCAATAACTCAATATTCTGTTGCTTAACTTTTTTTTCCTACAGATCTTGTATTTAACGATTGTATCCTTTCACAACCAGAGACTTAAGTGGTCTCATTCAGCAATATTTATAACTCGGTTCCAAATAAAGAGAAGACACGTCTCATGATAACCATATACTATATAGTACAAATAAAGTTTTAACCAAACTGATTCTCGGTGCAATTTTAGGTTAAACTCATCGTATAAAGTAATATAGGTGGTTTGTTTTGTTTTATGCGGACCCACTTTATTTAATCATCTTGTTGATAAGTGGATGCCTTTGTTTGTAATTTGATTGCGGTTTTTCGCCTTTTAATATATTGCATTTCAAGAAAAAATATATAGATGTAGCAGTAGAAATGAAAGATTAGAAGTTAAATTCAATGTGAAGTAATCTGACCGTTTCCTATTGGTGCTCAATGGAATCGAACCTTTCCTGCTTATAAATTCAGTAATTCACGAAAGAAACAACACTCGTTATATCTGCCAGATATTTTTAGATAAAAAAACTGGGCTAATAGTGGAAAATAATAAAATGATTTGTGACATAAAGTCAGGCCGACACTGAGCCCATATGCAAATCCAATTCAACCCAGTTTTTAACATTTAAAAATTAAAACTCATTTGGGTCCTCCAATGTGGCCTAAGCTAACGATATGCTATTATGAAAAACGAGGGATGTATTGCCCGCCGCGTTGCGGCGGGGCTTTTGTGGATTTTTTTTTTTTTTTTTTTTTTTTTTTTTTTTTTTTTTTTTTTTTTTTTTTTTTTTTTTTTTTTTTTTTTTTTTTTTTTTT
>LBNU01038007.1:90143-100886 GCA_014162995.1 Artemisia annua | reverse complement strand
ATAGTGAGGATGAACAGACTGAGCCAACACAAAATGTTAAAAAGGAAGAAATTCCTAAAGTTAATGAGGCTAGAGTTAAACAGGATAGGTTTCTGAAACCTGTGCTAGGTCATAATATGTCTAGAAAAGTGGTTGAATATAATGAGGTACCTAGACATCACATGAAGAGGTTTACTAACAAGCCTAGGGGTAATCAGAGGAATTTCAATAACCTAGTTTCTCATAAATTAGGTAATGATTTTCAATTGAACAAGAAGGCATGTTTTAAATGTGGTAGTTTTGAGCATCTAATTGCAGATTGTAAAGTCTACCAAAAACCTGTTTGGAACCAATATACAAGAGTGAATCATCAAAACTTTTCAAAAAGGACTCACTCTCCTTCCAAAAGACAAATGGTTCCAAGAGCAGTGTTATTGAGATCTGGTGTTACTAGATCAATTATAACTGCTCAACCAAACAGGCCTTTTCATAATAAAACAACTGGTCCTACTGCTACAAGAAAAGTAGACTTTGCTGCCTAGGCAAAAGACTCTGCTGCTGTTTCAAAAGCTGACTCTGCTGCCAAGGCAAAGGCCTCTACTGCTGTTTCAAAATTCATAACAGATACAGTTGTTGGAAATCACTTTTATACTGTTAATGCCTCAGCTTGCTGGACTTGGAAACCAAAATCAAATGTTTTATCTAAAGTTTCCAACACCAGCAGTGCATCAATGGACCTAACTAAGTACAATTATGTTGATGCACAGGGCAGATCCAAGCCAGTGATGGCTTGGGTCAAAAAGAGAAACTGATTTCTCTAATTTTTATGTGCAGGGCAATCTTCAAGATGAGCTAGAAGACAAAGGAATTATTGATAGTGGTTGCTCTGGACATATGACAGGAGACATTTCCCAACTAGAGGATTTTGAGCCAATGGAAAATGGTTGAAATGTTGCTTTTGGTAATGATGTCAATGGAGGAAAGATCATAGGTACTGGTACTATCAAAACAGGTAGTTTGGATTTTGAAAAAGTGCTCCTTGTGGATGGACTTAATTTCAATCTCTTTAGTGTCTCACAAATATGTTACAAAAGGAATTTTGTTCTTTTTACTGATACTGAATGTCTTATCCTTTCTCCTGACTTTAAGTTGCCAGATGACAAATTTGTGCTACTAAGAGTCCCTAGATCTGATAACATATACAGTGATCATATAAAGAACATAGTTCCCAAAAGAGCTTTAACTTGTCTACTTGAAAAGGCCACTACTGATGAATCCAAACTATGGCACAGGAGACTTGGACATTTGAATTTCAAAACTATGAACAAATTGGTCAAAGGAAATCTTGTCAGAGGATTACCTTCAAAAGTTTTTGAAAATCATGAAACCTGTGTTGCCTGTCAAAAGGGTAAACAACACTGAGTATCTTTTAAGTCCAAAGTTGTTAATACCATTACAAAGCCTTTACATTTGCTTCATATGGACTTATTTGGACCTGTTTATGTGAATAGTCTGAATAGGAAGCAATATTGCCTAGTTGTCACAGATGATTTTAGCAGGTTTACATGGGTGTTCTTTCTAGCTTCTAAGGATGAAACCACTGAGATTCTTAAAGAATTCATCACTAGAATAGAAAACCTAGTTAATAATAAAGTTAAGATAATCAGATGTGATAATGGAACTGAATTTAAGAATTATGCTATGAATCAATTCTGTGTGGGTAAGGGTATTTTAAGACAATACAGTGTTGCTAGAACTCCTCAACAAAATGGTGTAGCAGAGAGGAGAAATAGGACATTGATTGAGGCTGCTAGGACTATGTTGTCAGATTCTAAGTTACCTATACCTTTTTGGGCTGAAGCAGTGAACACTGCCTGCTTTGTTCATAATAGGAGTAAGGTAGTTAAGCCTCACAATAAGACCCCTTATGAATTATTCCATGGTAAAAAGCCAATGATAACTTTCTTTAGACCATTTGGTGTCCTATTACCATCTTAAATACCAAAGACCAGTTAGGCATGTTTGAAGAGAAGGCTGATGAAGGATACTTTGTTGGGTACTCTATAAATAGTAAAGCTTTCAGGGTATTCAACAAGAGAACTAGATTTGTAGAGGAGAATTTGCATATTAAGTTTGATGAGAATAAACCTAATACTGCAAAGACAGAACCTGAGTGGTTGTTTAACATTGATATGCTAACCAAAACCATGAATTATGAGCCAATGATTGCAGGTGTAGATACTAACCATGATGCAGGTACAAAAGACACTGTTTCTGCAGCTAAAGATGCAAAGATATCAACACCTCAAGAAGAATTTGTTCTGGTTGAAAAATGGAAGCTTGGTCCAACTATTATTCACACTCAGGAGACTCCCAGCTCACAAGATGATCATTCTCCCAAGGGAGATGGAGGGGGTGGTATGCAATCATCTAGTGAAGCTCAAGTGATTAATGATGGTGTCCCTAAGGGAACTGCTCCAAGCAGCAGTTTATCTGATTCTGCTGCTACAACTGCAGACAACTCTGCTGCTAAACCTGCAGGCAACTCTGCTGCTGAGCAAACTGCTTCTCCAGAGATACTTAAGTTTCCTACAGTTGACACAGAAGGCATATCCTTGGTTGAAGAACCTTTTCAAGATGATCCAGAAATGCCTGGATTGACAGAAATCTATGAAGATACAGATGATGAAGCTCTTGGTGAAATTTTTGGTGCTCAGACTGACTTCAACAACATGGAACTCAATATTCCTGTCAGTCCTACAAAGAAAACAAGAATTCATAAAATTCATCCAAAGGAAAATAATTTGGGTGATCCATCATCTAGTGTTCAAACAAGGAAGGTGACTAAGGAAATGCTTCACAAAGGTTTATTTGCTAGATCTCTACATCAAAGAAATAGTCACAAAGATCTACAAAATTGCCTTTTTGCTTGTTTTCTATCACAAATAGAACCCAAGAATGTTTATAAAGCCTTACAAGATTCAAGTTGGGTGGAAGCAATGCAGGATGAACTTCTCCAATTCAGATTACAAGAAGTTTGGACCTTAGTTGATTTACCTGATGGAAAGAGGGCTATTGGAACAAAATGGGTTTTCAGATGTAAAAGAGATGAAAGAGGCATTGTGGTTAGAAACAAAGCAAGATTAGTTGCTCAAGGATACACACAACAAGAAAGAATTGATTATGATGAAGTATATGCACCTGTGGCAAGGATTGAAGCCATTAGACTATTTTTGGCTTTTGCTTCATATAAAGACTTTGTGGTGTATCAAATGGATGTGAAAAGTGCTTTTCTGCATGGGGAAATCAAAGAGGAGGTTTATGTGACACAACCCCCTGGTTTTGAAGATCCAAATTTCCCTGACAAAGTGTATAAAGTTGAAAAGGCACTGTATGGTTTGCATCAAGCTCCAAGGGCATGGTATGAAAAGTTGTCAACCTAGTTGTTAGACTGTGGTTTCACTAAGGGTAGAATTGATAAAACTTTGTTCATTAAGAAGAACAAAAATGATATATTGCTGGTTCAAGTGTATGTTGATGATATCATCTTTGGTTCTACAAGCAAAGCTATGTGTGAGGAGTTTGAGAAGATCATGAAAGATAAGTTTTCCATGAGCTCTATGGGAGAACTTACCTTCTTTTTGGGGTTACAAGTGAAACAGAAAGAAGATGGCATATTTATTAGTCAAGATAAATATGTGACTGATATTTTGAAGAAGTCTGGATTCACTGATGCCAAGCCTGCAAAGACTACTATGGAAAAGGACAAACCATTGCTTCCGGATGAAGAAGGCAAAGAAGTGGATGTACATGTCTACAGATCAATGATTGGTTCATTGATGTATCTTACAGCTGCAAGACCAGACATTATGTTCTCTGTTTGTGCATGTGCAAGATTTCAAGTTAATCCTAAAGAATCACATCTCAATGCAGTAAAGAGAATCTTTAGATACTTAAGGCATCAACCAAAATTGGGGCTTTGGTATCCTAAGAACTCACCATTTGAGTTAGAAGCTTTCTCTGACAGTGATTATGCTGGAGCAAGTTTGGATAGAAAATCCACAACTGGAGGTTGTCAATTCCTTGGAAATAGGCTGGTGTCATGGCAATGCAAGAAACAAACTATGGTGGCAAATTCTTCAACAGAAGCTGAGTATGTGGCTGCTTCTAGTTGCTGTGGTCAAGTGCTTTGGATGCAAAATCAATTGCTGGACTATGGGTACAACTTTATGAACACCAAAATACATATAGACAATAACAGTACTTTGTGCATAATTAAAAATCCTGTTTTTCACTCAAAGACAAAACATATTGAGATAAGACATCATTTTATTAGAGATTGCTATGAAAAGAAGTTGATTCAAATTGTTAAAATTCATACTGATAAAAATGTTGCAGATCTACTGTTAGGAATACGTTTTTTGTATGAGAAAGATTCGGTCACCCCCAGATATGATTAAGCATTGTTTAGCTCGTAGTAGTTATATTAGTTAGTAAAACGTAGATTAGTAGTAGATTAGTTCGCGGAAGAAGGACGGGTCTTTACCCACTGTATACCTGATCCGCAGCCCAAGTGGCAAAAACCCATGTACATATAAATACCCTCTCCATCCTTGGAGAGGGTAAGCCTTCTCAATCTATTTTCTTTTTTTTTGGTTTCACTTTCTCTCTCTAAGGCTTCACTCTCTCTACTCTTTCTCTCTCTAAAATCTCATCTTCTTCTTTCTTTCATTCTTTCTTTCTTTCTTCTTCTTTATTTGATCCATAACCACAACGAATCATACATGATATATTTATAGTGTTCTACAATTGGTATCAAGAGCCACGGTTGCATTCTTGGGATTGATTGAGCTTGAATTCGTATTGTTATTTTGGATTTTGGTTTGGTTCGTATTTATGAATTACAAAACTAAGTTCATATATTTTTTTGTGATTGGATTTGATAAAGAGTTGTACTTTTATGTTTAGCATCACCTCAATAGCTTAGGTTGGTGTTTGGGTTAGTCATTTCATCTTTTTTGTAGCTGTTTTTAACTGATCTCGTGAGTTCTTGAAGTTTGTTCTTGGTAGAGGTTAGTTAGGTTCTTATTAGAGGTTTGCTCAATATCGGGAAAAAGACAAAAGATGAAGTAGTGACTGTACCGGATTAAGTAGTCAGCGGTTAGTTTAGGGGTCCAGAGGTTAACTTTAAGTTGTTTGTCTCAGTTCTAAGTTCTGTCCAGCGTTTTTCTCGCAACAGCGGTTAGTCCAAAAGAAGCAACGGTTACTTTGCTATATAGCGGTTAGTCTGGTCCAGTTTATGATAGCGGTTACTTTCCTGTTCTTAAACGGCGGTTATCATTCTAAGTAGCGGTTAATTTTCATTGGGCTCTTCCTAAACTATACTCTGCCTAGATTTTTTTCTTGGTAGCGGTTATATTCATTTAACAACAACAAAAACAATTTATCAAGATCTGCTGTATGTTCAACATAATTATTCCAAGATTGGTTCAGATCCAAACACAAAAAAAAACACTTCACAGATAGGTTGGATGCATTATAAACTTTCAATATTCGAACATTAAAGATAAAGAACAAAACAAGTGACCATTTCATTCTTTATATCTCGTTCGATATCAAGTACCACAATATATCTCAGATTCGTGGTAGGCCTGAAACCAAAATCGTTCAAAGTTCTTCACACGATTCATCATTGATTTTCTTGAATACACGCCTTTGTTTTAATATCCAAAACAACAAAAGGATATAAAAAACAACTTGTGTTTTTCTCTCCCTTTGCGTTCGGCTTAAAAGAAACAAAACACAATCTTTCAAAGCAAAGTTTTTTTATATACGTAAGTCATAAGAAAAAAATTAAACTATCCAGTTTCACATCTTCTTGTTCGATTTCAAATTGAAAACAAAAAAAAAAAAGCAAACATGACCTTACCGTGACCCCTTTTATTACTTCGTGGGTTTTGTGATTTATGATAAAGGATCTTCGTGGGTTTCGATAGAGGAGTTGTGATGTTATTCGTTTTGATCTAGCAATCAAGGGACGGATTATTTTGGTTGATCTAATGTGTTGGGTGATAGAGGCAGATATTTTGTGACTGCGTTTTTTTTATCCAAGTGATTAGGGTTAAGTGGTGATAAGGTTGTGTTTTATAGCGTGGTATTAGGGCAATATAGTGTGGTAGTACTGGATAATTTTTGGGCCGTGGTTTTACCTTTCTTTCTTGGGCTATCGGGTTTACATCCTTGGATTGGGCCGTGTCATTGGATCTGAGTTGTTGGAAAGTAGAAGNGCTACCAAAGAGATCTTACCATCATAGATCTTTACTTACATTGATTAAAAACAAAAGGGAAATCACATAACACAAGTAAAGAAAATGATATCTCAGTCATCATAGATCTATTTGAAGACGTGCTTCATTTGAATATTCGAATTGCAAGAGTAAGAACAAAGCAAGACTGCTTCACCCTCCTTTTCATTCGGTCACGGAAAACATGAAAACTAAAATCATATGACTAGATCTCAGTTGTGTTGTGGTCAAACTTGTATAAATCCTTAAAAGATCTTAAGTTTTTTTTACAACACATCATCACTGATCCATTTCTTCGAGTTAATTTTCGAACCTTAAAAGAAAGACAAAACTGAATCATTTCATCCTCTTTTCGTTCGGTTATCAAAAAAACTCAAGAACATAGCAAACCAAACTTACCTTAGAATCATTTGGATCTTGTCACCGTGGACTTAAATAAAACAGATAGTGTGGTTTGTTTATGTTTCCTGTTTCGGTGGATAAGGATTACAAGAACATAGGGGGGCTAATTTTTGTTTGTGGTTCGTACTAATCAAGCAATCAAGGGACGGATTATTTTTGTTGATCTAATGTGTTGGGTGATAGAGGCAGATATTGTGTGACTGCGTTTTTTTTCTTCCAAGTGATTAGGGTTTAGTGGTGATAAGGTTGTGTTTTATAGCGTGGTATTAGGGCAATTTAGTGTGGTAGTACTGGATAATTTTTGGGCCGTGGTTTTACCTTTCTTTCTTGGGCTATCGGGTTTACATCCTTGGATTAGGCCATGTCATTGGATCTGAGTTGTTGGAAAGTAGAAGAACTTGAACATGTAATAACCAATTCAGTTGGGATAGCTACATGATACAAGGGACGAGTATAGTAATTGATGCACGTTAGTGTTGTCAATTCTGTTGTGGTAAAATTGTGTTGGTATAAGATCTTGTGTAAATTCAAGGGTTATAATTTTTTTTGGATCACAATTTGTTGATTGAAGCTTCAAGAATCCGAAAGTGTGAATTATTTTGGGTTGAAATATTGTCGGGTTTACTGGATACAACTACTGGATTTATTTGGATTTTGCTACTCGAACATTGTCTGTAATCCACTGTGATTTATCCATCTCTTCACTTGAACTCATCCCAACCAACCCAAATTAATTCTCAGTGTTTCACGGTTTTTTCCTTGATTTTGTAAAATCCCGCGAAAGAATCTATTTCTCGGTTTAAATCATAGAATTGTAAAATCCCGTGCACTTTCACAATCATGTCGACTAAGTCAGATTCTGTCATCTCTGATATACTCAAATTGTACGACATGATGGATGACCATAAGATTTCCAACGAAGTACAACAGACTACCGGTTTTGAAACTGGATCAACTGCAAAGGAATCCTCATGCTCGAGTTCTCAAGAGAAAGAGTTTCTTAAGCCACACAAATTGTTCAATAATGCAGAGAAAAGCTCCATTGAATGTTTTCGACAACTTCATTCATACCTCTCGGTACTTTTAAAGGGAACTGAATTCATAATGGGATACGAACGTGCGTTTGCAACACTCTTTGGTCAAGATGTTCAGATCTTCACAGACACAATGATTCTTAACTTAGATCAATTGCAACAACAACTTGACCAAGGAATATCTTCCATAACTGGATCCATGGCTGCTCTTAGTGTACTTCACAAACAACTCCAAGTATTCTTTGATTCAAAATTCACTCTGGAGTATGACTATTACAGTGAGATGACTAAAAGTTGTTTTGCTAAACACACGGGAATTGAGGTTGACACGTTGAGAAATACACTCATCCAACTCATGGGTGATGTTCAGATGTTCATTAAGGAAAGAGCACAGCTCAGGCATTTGAATGACGACAAAGTGAATGCAACTTTGGTGCAATCATGTGATGGTATTAATGACTTGGGTAATGCTTCGGAAGTTGGGTCAGTTCTCACGATGCGCAAAGGATCAGAAACTGATAAGCTTGACACTACCAGCAGTTCAGTGACTTCAGTCACCCATGGCATGGATGCTGATTTTAGACCGGTTAATGAACAAATGTCATGTGCTGAGGTACCCTTAACTGTTCAACATAATGTGCTCTCTAATGAACGGGAGCATACTGATCAAATCAAACTCACTTATGACACAAATTTGTTGGAAAATACTGATAGCAATACCATGTCTAATTCAACAAATATGAGTCATAAAGGGGGAGAAAGTGATCAGGATGCTGAACGTGATAAATTGTTAAGTTCTGTGTTGACGGCTGATGCTTTTAAATCAAATGATATGGTTGATAAAGAAAATGAACTTTCAAAGAGATTTTTACAACTTGAAAAACATTGTATTTCACTTGAAATCGCAATGCAACAAAAGGAAGAAAGTTTTCAGACTAATCAACCATGTAAAAATCCGGAACTTCCTGACTTCTGTGAATTCTTTATGATTAATGATTTGAAAGCCCAGCTAGAAACAAAGAACTTGACAATCAAAAACCTGAAAAACCATATTACTGAATTGTGTGATATGTGTAATGAAGTTAAAGCTAAACATGACTACGCTGTTATTGAATTGGAACATAATGTGGCTAAATTACTTGCTAAAAATGAGACTTTGAAACATCAGTGTAATGAATTGTGTGAATCTATCAAAGATACTAAAATTAAGACTTTAGAACAGATAACCTCTTTGACTGCCAAAAATGATGATTTCAAAGCTCAACTTCTGGAAAAGGGTTTCACTATTGCAGCCTTAAAAAATGAGCTAAGAAAAGCAACAGGGAATAGTGTGAACACTAAGTTTGCAAAACCATCAATCTTGGGGAAACCAGTTTCTCAATCATATAGAAACCAATCCGTTGTTAGGCAACCGACTGCTTTTAGATCTGAACGACCAATATTTTCAAAAACACGGTTTGCCTCCCAAGTTGATGCGGAACCAGTTTTGTCAAAACCAGTCACTCCACATTATTTACCTAAGATCATTGCTTCTGGTTCAGCTAAGCCTCAACAAGTAGTCACTCCTGCTCTCAGCTCCTCTAGGATTAGTTCGAAAACAGTGTCAAAACCAAGCATTAAGATTCAAAATTCTTATAATATAAATGACTTGGACAAGAACTATAATCTAGAACAAGCTAGGAAAAGGGCACTGCTTCATAAGGATGGAATCTTAGGTTCACAACCTTGTATGATGCCTCCTAGGTTATTGAGGTACACTGCTAAGACTCAACAGGTTAAATCTAGGAATAACGATAAGTCTTCCACTATGAATAAGACACTTAGCAATCCTAGATCTTGCCAAAAGTGGATGCCAACTGGTAGAATTTTTGAGAACGTCGGACTTAAGTGGTTACCTACCGGAAAGTTGCTCACTATTGGCAATACCATGGTTGACCGTGAAACCCCTAAGGGTTTGGATACTGTTGTCACTAACCCATATATATGCAATCAAGTTCATGATGTTAGTGCAGGTAGTCCTTACTCAGTTGCAGGTACATCAATCATTCACTATATGAGAAAACTCAAAGTCTGGAGGCCTAAAGCTATCATTTCTCCAGCTTCAAGAGTTTTGGAATGTCGATGTTGATGCATGTGCATTATGACGTCTGAATACATCAGTTCAGGCCTCGTTCTTCAATGACTATGACGTTTGAACACCGCAATTCAAGCCTCGTTCTTCAATGTCATCATTATGGTGTCTGCTGACAACACTTCAGGCCCCGTTCTTCAATGAAAAGAAAGGTGTACGATTTAGTGCGCCTTATCTTCGGAAGAAGAGAAATCTTCTTGGTTTTGATCATTCTCTACGACATGTTCGTACAATCTTCAAGTGGATCTACATATCCTTGCTCGAATAGACCACATGGTGATTAATGTTTAAAGAATGGTCATACAACTCTCCACCAACACCAAATGCACCATTTACTAAGAATGACTGGGATTTATGGTTGATGAATACTTCTAAGCTTTAACAAATGTTGAACATCTAGTTTCTGAAGCTCCTTCTTCGGTTTCTGTTGGCTCTTGGGTCATCCTCTTCTATCTCCATTGAGCAAGATGCACTAGTTTGAAGTATTTCTCAGAATACTCACGAAACCCAATCTCCAGTTATTCTTCAAGGTGTTGATAATGACTATCATGATAATGAAGCTGCACATGAATAATGATCCGTCTTCTGGTATTCCTTTCCCAAAACCGGACTCTGAAGAATCCCCTTCTTCACGGATTGTTATTCCTTCTAATGTGCACTCTATAAATCAACCACAAGAATGTAAAGAAAAATGTCAGCTAAGAATTTGGAAATGGAATGTTAAGTGATCACAAGAGTTTACTTGGTATTGTTTATTTGAGATTGAAGTGAAATTTTACGGGTATGTGTACTTAGTATCTTCGGGATCCTTGTTCGAGCCTTTGATCTATACATTGACGATGACTTGGGTATCTAGTTATTTTGGTCAATCTTCTCTTCTATTGCCACAAAA
>LBNU01038007.1:61093-75593 GCA_014162995.1 Artemisia annua | reverse complement strand
CTCACTAAGATCAAGGTTTCACTTCTAAATGTTGTAAAAAATTTTAAATTGGCGCTAAAATTGCCCTAACAAATATTTCTCTTGGTTTTATTACAAATTTACTATCAAACAAAGCAAAACATCAAGCGTAGGTATATTCTCAACGGTGATTTCATTTACCCCCCTTACACTTAAACCGAACATTGTCCCCAATGTTCAAATAAAAGACGTAAAAGTAAATAAGATGAAAGAATGAAATCAAATACTCCCCTGAATCGTTTGTTGTGGATAATGATGTAACTTGGTTAGATCTTCTTCCAAGATAGACGAACGTTCAAAGCTTCCCTTCCAAAATAATAAACGTCTTCTTGTCCAAAATAACCTGTTAACCTGAAAAAGATAAAAGCCAACCTCGCGTAAAATCGGCGGTAAAATCTACATGATAAGATATAATGCTTGTGGAATGAATATTTTTGCAGAATTCCTGGAGATTATAAGTAAAATAATTGACAAAACTTTTTAAGTTTCCGGAAAAATACAAAACTTTTCAAAAATTGCAGAAAATTATAGCTTGACGCCGTCAGGTGTTAATCCTGACGCCGTCAGAAAGTTCTGACAGAATTCTCATGTTAAGCTTCAGGGAAAAATTCTGGAAAATTTAAATCTTACTTCCTGGAATTCCTGCAAAAATTCATTATGACTCGATACAAGCATTTGACTCAAACAAGTACTAATATGTAGGTTAATTTCGTTGTTATGATTCATGTTCATTCGTTCTATATAAACCGATTTGGATTTCCCTTACACTTAGCTTTTGCAAAATACCTTTATATGTAGTTAAGACGAAGTTAAAAACAAAATAAAGCATTTTCACAATTTAGTTTGAAGCATGAATCATTAATCAAGAAATATAACTCACATACGGAAACAAATAAAATCAAATAAACACACAAAAACAAATAAAACATGGGTTGCCTCCCAAGAAGCGCTTTTCTTTATTTACGAGTCTTGTAGCTAGACTCAAAGTCACCGTACGTTACGTGACTTCATCGTTGGTCTCGATTCCTGAGTTATCCTCTTTTCCGGTTTTGTATTCGGGCCCTAAGTTCAAACAATCCTTATAGAAACCGAAAATCCTTTTCATGACATAGTCTACTCCCCTACGTCTATCCTCATCATTCCTATAGTAAACCGCTTGTTTGAGCTCCTTCTCAACGTTTGACAAGTGTTGGTATTGCTCTATCTTATACGGCATTTGGTAGTTCACCTCATCGGTCTCATCCTTAAATGTGACTATCCCTAAGGAAAGTTCATGAGTCATTCTAGAGATCTCGATAAATGGTTTGCCTAAGACTACTTGGGTCACACTTGCATCGATTATTGGGCGGATATCTTCTACAATCACAAAGTCGGTGACATAGGTAAAGTTTCCTACGTAAACCGGTAATCCTTTAACTCTTCCCGTGAAGTTACTAATCCATCCCTTATCGGGAAACACTCTATACCTTAGTTGACTTTTCATTATCAAATTGTATTGAGCCCTAGTCATGATGTTGATGGGTGATCTAGGGTCAATGTACGCTTTCCAAATATGCAAATGCCCGATGTTACATGGTATGTTTAGATTAGATGGATCGCCCACCTTGAAAATTGGGTTACCTAGGATGTATGGGGTCTCGGAGTCATTGAATAGGTCCTTATGATATGCTCGCTCCTCCCTAGTTGGTAACTTATTGAAGAAGTCTTCTTCTTCTACTACTTCTTCCATCTTCCTATCATCCTCTATTTCCTTAACATCATCCTTTGATTCGTTATCATTCTCACTCCTATCAATTGGTCTAATGGTCACAACGTTGACGAAGTGGACATGTTTGGATGAAGAAGGGTCTTTGATTTGGGGTCCGCTATTAGTGTTTCTAGCGTCCTTTTGTGGGGGTGATAGCACTTGGTTGTTGAGGGCTTTCAACAAGTTGTCAATTTTGTTAGTCATCTCCACTTATTGTTGATTAAATTCGTTTGTGAATTTAGCTATACGAGCTTCTTGAGATGCCATAAAATTTGACATCAATCCTTCAAAATTGTTGGTACTACCATAATTGTTGGAAGGATTGTTGTTGAAAGTACGGTTTGAGGAATTACCGTTGGGTTGAAACCGGTTAGGTGGGTTGGAAGAATTGTTTTGGGGTGCGTTTTGATTTGACTTCCACCTAAGGTTGGGGTGATTTTTCCATGATGAGTTGTATGAATCTGCGTAGGGGTTTGGCTCGGGTTTGAAAGTGTACCACTTATCTCCCGCTCCGTCGGTACGCGTGGATGCGTAGTCCGCAAAAGCTTGTTCGGGGAGTTCCATGCAATCATGAGTGTCGTGGGGACCACTACATAATTCGCATGAAGAAGTGATTTTGTTCACTTGGCTTGAAGGTTTAGGAGCTTCGTAGGATTTCATGAGAAACTTGACTTGGTCTTCAAGTTCTATGATCCTACGGTCGGAAGTGCTTGAATTATTCGAAGGCAAAGATATTGCCTTGACCGTTTTATTCAAATCACGGGGATCATTCCAACTTTCGTTGTCATATAGAGCAAGATCTTCTAGGAGATCCCATGATTGTTCCGCACTTAGATCACGTAGCTTGCCACCGGCCGCTTGGTCAATGGTTTGCCTCGTGTGGAGATTGATGTGGTCATAGAAGATTTGGACTTGGAGCCAAAGGTCTATGCCATGATGAGGGACTTTTTGGAGTAAGTCCTTGAATCGAGTCCATGCCTCGTAGAGGGTTTCGCCTTGGCGTTGTTGGAACGCCAAGATATCATTCCTTAGCTTGGTAGTTCTCCCCGGTGGGAAAAATTGAGCAAGGAAACGAGTTGTGAGATCGTCCCAAGAGGTGATGGATCCTGCGGGAAGTCGCTCAAGCCATTGACTAGCTTGGTCCCGTAGAGAGAATTGGAAGAGACGCAATCGGGTCGTCTCTCGAGTTGCAACATCAAGGTCTATGGAATCTACGATTTTGAGGAAATCCTTGAGATGTTGGTTTGGATCTTCGGAACGAAGTCCATGGAATGCGCATCCGCTTTGCACCAACCGGATGGTGTCGGATCGCAAGGGAGTGACATTGGCTCCTTGAGTGAGCTCAATGGTGTTTCGATAGCCAAGGTGGCTAGGTCGGGAATACTCTCCTAAGGTGCGGGGTCTAGGAGGTTGGTTTGGTTGTGGTGGGTGGTTTGGTTGAATTAGGTTGTTGGGATCAAGGATGTTACCACCTTCCATGATGGCGGATGGTAAAGATTACGAACAAAAACACGAAGAAAAAGATAGACTAAAGAAATCCTAGAAAAAGAAAATAAAAATCTCACTAGAAAGGAATCTAGTGAGTAGACCTAAAGAAATAAAAATTCTACCTAAACAATAACTATTCCCCGGCAGCGGCGCCAAAAACTTGATGCGTGGTTTTGTGACCTTACAACAGGTTTTACCTCTCGAGGGATCTCAAGAGGCTTACAACCCCACCAGGCAGTGTACCTGACCGATGTAGTATAGGATAGTGGTAAGTACGGGGGATTGATCGTTCTCTCACAGGGAATAGTGTTCGTTAGGATAGAAAAACTACTCTAATAGGTCTAAGGGTGGAAGGAAGATTCTTTTTGTATTTTTATGTTTTATGGAAAGCAAGTAAAATCTCGGTTTTGGAAGAAGGGCGGAATTAGTTGCTAGTCAACTAACCCAAGTTTACTACTTATGCAAATTAAAATAAAATAAATATCTAAACTATTGTGGTTGTGAAAACAATATGGAGAAAGTTGTGTTTACTTAGATTTCATTACTCCCTAACTATCTTTTACCGGTTAATTGATATGTATGTTACTTGTGTGGATGAAGGGTGTATTCCTAATAACTCATGGAGTGGCATACATATCTCTCCAATTCTATGAGCTCTTATCTCGCCCTATGCCATGCACGGCACAACCATAGGGGTTGTAAACAGTGGCTCATGCGTTAAATACTACCTTAATAGCCTAGTATGCCTTGGCTACATGTTTCCCAAGACGTTCAAGCACGTTACCATAAAGGAGGTTGGCCAGTTTTCTTGAGCCTAACATTGATGGAACAATCATCCCAACAAACAACAACACACACCAATTAACCAATAATTAATAGTTAGGTTTCATTAGATCTAAGCAAACACAAGAAGAATTTAGCTACACATGTTAATTAAAAGACAAGCAAAAGAGATAATCAACCAACACATAGACATATTGATTGAATTAAAGTGAAGACTTATCTTTAATTAAGCATGAGGGTTCCAAGGGTTGGAAACCCTAAAAAGTACAGGAAATTCGACTTTAGGGTTTGCCCTAAAAGTTCTCCACAAAGTTCCACACTAATGAATGAAAATTAGAAAATTATATATAGATTTTACACTCTGACGGCGTCAGGTTATAAGGGCTGACGCCGTCAGCTCGCCGCCAATAGGTATCTCGGATGGCCTAGATCCACTTCTGACGCTGTCACCTTATAAACTCTTCTGGGCCGTCACTCTTTAACTTTACTCCTGACGGCCTACTTTTCCTAACACCTGACGGCGTCAGGTGTTAAATCCTCTGGCCCGTCATTTGAAAATTGATTTCCACTCTTTTGTCAAGGCTTTCTGACGGCGTCACCTTGTGACTTCTGACGCCGTCAGGTTATAAATCATCATCTTTTGAGACTTTGTCGTTTTCTTCACTTTTATGCTCCAAAAACGTCCGAATATGCATGTTTTCCAGAATTCTTCTCAAAAGTACCTAAAATGACAAAAGGAACGATTTAGGGCAATATTTGATCACATTTATACGAATTAGGGCTTAAATGACCCCCTAAAAGCGTAACACTTTTCGTCTCATCATTAACAAATCACTAGAATCTCACAACTAAGTTAATCGCAAGACACCACCAAATTGCTTAATTTTAGCCTCCTCATTGTGAAGCTTTGGTAGCTTCCCCCCAAACCGACAATCACCTACATGAGACCACTTCCCCCAAATCATTGAAGTGATGCAAAAGTCTCATTGTATGAAGCTCAAAAACCCAAAGAAAGCGATAACACCGAAGTAACAGGGTGAAACACGAATCATCTCTGCGGTTATCAATCCCGGAATATATGACTAAGCTCGATCACATGACCCTGTTGTGCATCCTCGATGTGCACATTACTTTGCGGTTTTAAGTAATCGTCTATTCAGGGGAACAAGATATCAACATCTTCATTTTACCAGACGCTTTCCAGTTATCTTACACATAAAAGCTCAATCCATATTGTACACATGTACCCAATACAAGAAGAAACGATGACACCAAAATAACAGGCTGAAGCACTTATCATCTCTGTGGATATCAACTCCGGAATAAGTGTTTAAGACCGATCACGTGAACCTGTTGTGCGTCCCTGATGTACCCATATCTCTCCCATGATGGTTGCGAACTCATCGGAGTCAGCATAACAATGTGTACATGAAGCATTAACCAGAAGCACTTTAACATAAATTATATAGGCTCGTATGAAGATGTCGATAAGCAATATCATCTCATTCTCCAAATGTCCTTCTCATATTTCTTCCTACTGAAAGCCGAAGTAATACGTACCACGAGTTATCAAGAGACCGCTTCCCCTACGTAGTTGGAAAAATACACTAAACGCCATGAGTCAAGACACTGATTATCTCTGCAGTAGTGACATTTATCTTCCCGGAATATCTTCAGTTAAGAAGTATAAAGCTCTTCACGTGTACTCGTTGAGAGTTCAGATGTATGTCTCCTTTCCCCTTGCTGGATTTGATACCTCAAAATCAGCATCACATTACACTTGAAATCATGAGAGAAGAAATTGGCTCGGAAGTATCCTGTGAGAATCAATTGCAGCAGAAACTCTCTATGACTATCTTAACCAACCCTTATGTAGGCTATATGAAGTGACCACTGGTGGAGCAAACCCGATATACCAAACTTGAAATTAAAGTAGAATTCCCCCTTCTTGTGATTTAAGCTTGCGCTAATGTTAGAAGAGCGATGTAGAAAAGTTATGCTCCAAGCAAATCTCTAAGTACTCAATACTCAAACAAGGTATGAGACATTAACATCTCTTGTGATTATCCACAACGTCATGTGCGTGTGACACTGAGTACTACAACGGAACTCTTTAAAGTGATAGTTAGCCAGGTCTTCAACCATCCACCTCGACTGCTGGTAACTAGATAACCCAAGTCTTCAACTTAAATCTTAATCACGAGCAAGTTATCATTGAAAGTCATGCATCCAACCAACCTCGACTTCAAGATAAAATAAAATCACGCCATTGTGAAAGTAAGCTTCAATCTCAAATAAAGGATACCAAATAAACTCCAAGACCACTTGAAATTCCATTTCCGAATTCTTAGCCGACATTTTCCTTTATATTCTTATGGTTGATTTACAGAGTGCACATTGGAAGGAACAACAATCCGTGAAGAGAGGGATTCTTCAGAATCTGGTTTTGGGAAAGGAATACCAGAAGACTGATCATTATTCATGTGCAGCTTCAATATCATGATAGTCATCATCAACACCTTGAGGAATAACTGGAGATTGTATTTCGTGAGTAGTCTGAGAAATACTTCAAGATGGTTCATCTTGATCAATGGAGATTGACGAAGGTGAACCAGTTGAGTCAACAGGAACCGAAACAAGAGCTTCAGGAACTAGATGATCAACATTAGTAGAGGCTTGGAAGTATTCATCAAACATAAATCCCAGTCATCCTTAAATAGAATATTAGGTGTTGGAGGTGAGTTGAATGACCATTCTTCAAACATTAATCACCACGTAGTATAATCACCATGTAGTATATTCGAGCAACGATAAGTAGATCCACTTGATGATTGTACGAACATGGAGAAAGAATGAACCATGTTGTTGAGAATGGTCAAAACCAATAAGATTTCTCTTCTTCCGAAGATAAGGCGCACTGAATCGTACACCTTTCTTTTCTTTGATGAACGGGGCCTGAAGTGTTGTCAGCAGAAGCCATAATGTTGACAATGAGGACCGAGGCTTGAACTAAATTGTTCAAACGTCATAATGATGAAGAGCAAGGCCTGAACTGATGTGAACAGACGTCATAGGTACACATGCATCAACATAAACTTTCCAGACCTCCTAAAGCAGGAGATATGCTTGCTTTAGGCCTCCAGACTTTGCATCTTCTCATGTAGTAAATGATTGATGTACCTGCAACTGAGTAAGGACTATCTGCACTAACATTACAGACTGGATTGCATATATATGGGTTAGTGACATCAGTATCCAAACCCTTAGGGGTTTCACAGTCAACCATGGCATTGCCATCAGTAAGCACCTTTCCAGTAGGTATCCACTTAAGTCCAACGCACTTAAAAATTCTACCAGTTGGAATCCACTAATGGCAAGGTCTAGGATTACTAAGCTTCTTATGCATAGTGGAAGGCTTATCGATATTCCTAGTCTCCAAAGATTTAGCAGTTTGTATCCACCTAGGAGAGATTTTAGGTTTGTTTTGCTTCTTATGCATTATGGATGACTTTCTGTAAATCCTAGACTTAACAGGTTGAACCTTAGCAGTGTTCCTCAATAACTTAGGAGGGATCATAAGAGGTTGTGAACCTAAGATTCCATCCTTATGAAGTAGTGCCTTTTTCCTAGCCTTTTCTNTCCACCTAGGAGAGATTTTAGGTTTGTTTTGCTTCTTATGCATTATGGATGACTTTCTGTAAATCCTAGACTTAACAGGTTGAACCTTAGCAGTGTTCCTCAATAACTTAGGAGGGATCATAAGAGGTTGTGAACCTAAGATTCCATCCTTATGAAGTAGTGCCTTTTTCCTAGCCTTTTCTAGATCATAGTTCTTGTACAAGTCATTTATATCATAAGTGTTTTGAACCTTAATGCTAGGTTTTGACACTTTTATCGAACTAAACCTAGAGAAGCTTGGTGTAGGGGCAGCTACTTGTTGAGGCATAACAGAACTAGAAGCAATTATGTTAGGCAAATAATCTGGAGTGACTGGTTTTGACAAAACTTGTTCCGCATCAACTTGGGAGGCAAACCGTGTTTTTGAAAATTTTGGTCATTCAGATCTAAACGCAGTCGGTTGCCTAACAAAGGATTGGTTTCTATTCAATTGAGAAACTGGTTTCCCCAAGATTGATGGTTTTACAAACTTAGTGTTCACACTATTCCCTATTGCTTTTCTTAGCTCGTTCTTTAATGCTGTAACTGTGAAACCCATTTTCTGAAGTTGAGCTTTGAATTCATCATTTTTGGAAATCAAAGAGGTTGTTTGTTCAACAGTCTTAGTTCTCGTTTCTTTGATTGACTCATTAAGACTTTTACAATTCTTTTTCAAAGACTCATTTTCCAAAAGTAATTCAGCCACTTTACGTTCCAATTTAGTNCCTATTGCTTTTCTTAGCTCGTTCTTTAATGCTGTAACTGTGAAACCCATTTTCTGAAGTTGAGCTTTGAATTCATCATTTTTGGAAATCAAAGAGGTTGTTTGTTCAACAGTCTTAGTTCTCGTTTCTTTGATTGACTCATTAAGACTTTTACAATTCTTTTTCAAAGACTCATTTTCCAAAAGTAATTCAGCCACTTTACGTTCCAATTTAGTATTTCTAGTTGCAATGGCATTACTTTCATGTTTAGCCTTAACTTCATTACACATATCACACATCTCAGTAATACGTTTTTTCAGGTTGTTAATTGCCAAGTTTTTGGTTTCTAGCTGAGCTTTCAAATCATTAATCATAAAGAATTCACGGAAATCAGGAAGTTCCGAATCTTTACATGGTTGGTTATTTTGAAAACTTTCTTCCTTTTGTTGCATTGCGATTTCAAGTGAAATGCAATGTTTTTCAAGTTGTAAAAATTTGTTTGAAAGTTCATTAAAAACTTCTTTATCAACCATATCATTTGATTTAAAATACTCAGCCGTAAACAAAGAACTTGACAAATCATCATGTTCAGCATACTGATCACTTTCTCCCCCTTTATGAATCATATTTGTTGAATCAGAAATGGTATTGCTATCAGTCTTTTCCAACAAATATGTGTCATAAGTGGGTTTAATTTGATCAGTATGTTGACGTTCATTAGAAAGCACATCATGTTGATCAGTGACATGTACCTCAGTAGATGGAACTTGGACATTTTCTGAGCTGTGATTAGTATCAATGCCATGAGTAGCATAACTCCAAGAGCTGTCGTTTGTATCATGCTTATCAACCGTAGTGTCACTGCATTATTGAATCAACTCCCATTCATTAATGAACTCCTTGACATTACCCATGAGAATGAGTAGTGTATCTCTTAACGTGTTAACCTCGATTCCCGTGTGATCAGCAAAACACTATTTCGTCATCTGACTATCGTAGTCATAATCCATATTGAATTTCGAATCGATGAACACTTGGAGTTGTTTGTTGATCACACAAAAGGCAGCCATGGATCCAATATTGGAAGATTCCCCTTGATAAAGTTGTTGTTGTAATTGATCTAAGTTAAGAATCATCGTGTCTGTGAAAGTCTGGACATCTTGACCAAAGAGTGTTGAAAATGCACGTTCGAATCCCACTTTGAATCCAGTTCCCTCTAAAAGTACCGAGAGGTGTGAATGAAGTTGTCGAAAACATTCTATGCAACTTTCATTTGCATCATGAAGCACTTTTTGTGGCTGAAGCAACTCTCTCTCATGTGAATTAGAGCACAAAGGTTCCATTGTAGTAGATTCAGATTCAAAACCGTTAGTCTGTTGTACTTCGTTGGAGATTGTATGGTTATCCATCATGTCGTACAATTTAAGTATTTCAGATATGACTGAATCCGAAGAATGTGACATGATATGAACACGCACGGGATTTTACAAATAGACACCGTAGTTATATCCAACAAACCTGAAAAATATCTCAACCCAAAATGATTCTCAATCTCGGAATCTTGAAGCTTAATTAAAACCGTGATTCAAAATTATATCCCGAAAATCAAACCCTTCGACTTAAACAAAAATCAGCCCCCTTTGTTATGTGTCCAAAAATCCGTGAAATGATAATTGATATGTGTAATGGCAACCGTTGGATCGATACACTGGTGATTGTAAGCTAAACGATTAAACCCGAAAATGTATCTTAACCCAAAATATCTCTCAATCTCGGATTTGTGAAGCACACTCAAGACCGATGTCCAAAATTATAACAACAGATTTAGTATTAAACTAAATCTTGTGACACCACAGAATCACCAAAAATTTAGTGTTAAACCACTCAGCCCACACAGCCCAAACGAGATTATCACCAAAACCCGTAGCCCAACAAAGAAAAAATCAGGAACAACACTCAAAGCCCACGTCCAATAACCCCTTACCCTAATATGTCGCTATATAATGCTCACCACTAATCCAGAATCTAACCCTAATCAAAAAAATAAGCAGACACAAAAAAAAACTCATACACAATCCTCTAAACCTAATTATCCTTTGCAAAAACCAAACGCAGTCACCACCACACAGATTTAAGATCAAACACAAATTGTCCCTTGTTCTTCAGCTTGTAATCCGAACATCAAACAACACACAAGATAAAAAAATCCGTCACTTGATCCAGTAAAATCTTAACCACATAAAAAAAAACTTTCGGAGATATCCAGATGGTCTAAGGTAGGTTGTTTTTTTTTTTGTTTTCGTTATCTTCTGATCGAATACGAAGGGAGGATGGAACCTTTAGGTTTTGTTCTTTCTTTTATAAGATTCGTAAAGTGAAAACAAGATAACTTAGTCTTCCAAATAGATCGATGATGGATTACAACTTGTGATTCTTGAATGATTCGAATACAAGTATTGAATCTGAGATCTCTTTCTTTATTTTTGATTCAGTTCGATTGATGTGAGTGAATTAGATGTTGTAGCCGAGAGTTGATGTGATAGTGAGTAGGTATAAATGATTTGGATCTTGTTTGAATCTGGTCTAGTCATACTTCTTCTCGTATTTTTATAAACGAACTAAAGGTGGAATGAAAAACTGATGTTCTTCTTTCTATCTTAACTGGTTCGGACATAAATACGTTAAGGGTCTGTGATGATGAATCTTTTGAGGTTACGTCTTTGGACGAATCTTGGTTACGACAGAGATAGCTGAGATCCTTGTTATGTTAATATTTTTGTTTTCTTTGACCGAATGATATGGAGTTTGTGGGATTGGTTTATTGTTGTTTTGTTTCACAAAATAATTGCTACCAAGAAAGGAGCTAGTCGATACTAAGAATAGAGCTAAACGTTGTTTTGAAACTTCAACTAACCGCTAGTAAACATGAAAGTAATCGCTGGACCAAAAGTTAATCGCTAAAAATTGACTTAATCGCTAAAAAACGACTTAATCGCTAAGAATGACTTAATCGCTAAGAATGACTTAATCGCTAAGAACGAGTTAATCGCTAAAAAACGAGTTAATCGCTAAAATAACAATCAGCTAAAAAGCTAATCGCTAGACCCAGCTAATTGCTACTAATAGGACAGAGCAGTCACTATCGTCCTTTTTCGTCCTTTACCCGTTTTTGAGCTAATCTCTTCCAAGAAACAAACTAATCTCTACCAAGAGCAACCTTTTAAAAACCCACGAATTCAGTCCAAAACAGCCACGAAAATGATGAAATGATTAATCCAAGGACCAAACTAAGCTTTTGTAGTGATCCTAAACGCGAAAGTACAAGTGTCTAACAACCTTAACCACAAACAAAGCTAAAATAAGGATGTATAAAGCAATAGTATTCGAACCAAATGAGAAACACAAAAACCAATCTTAAGAACCAAGCAAACACTATCCCAAAGATCAAACCAAGGCTCTTGATACCAATTGTAGGATACTCATAAATATTGTAGGATACTCATAAATTATAACATGTGTGTTTCTTGTGATTATGGTTCAATTTGTATTAGAAGAAAGAAAGAAGAAGAGAGTTTAGAGAGAGAAAGAAATAGGGAGAGAATGGGAGCCTTTTTAGAGAGAGAAAACCAAGAGCATAATATTACTAAGTGAAAAGGTCCAACCCTTCCCTTATGTGGGAAGGGCTATTTATACTTACAAGGTGGATGAATGCCTCTACTAGGCTGTGGAGCGGGCTGACAGAGGGTAAAAGACCCGACCCGACACCACGAATACTAACTAATACTAAACTACGTTATAACTAATATATTAAATACTACGAGCTACATGATGCTTAACGATACTTGGGGTGACCGAATCTTCAATCAGAAAAACGTATTCCTAACAGATGTTTATGCATTGATATATGTTTTGAGTGGTTTTGTCATGATTTAGCATAACTATTGTCTGTTGGCTTGTAAGTTTGATAATTAGTCGAACGAAGTCCGAAACCAAAACTATGTACTATCTAATTTTGTCAATATGAACAACTATATATTGCATTTTCTCATGTTAGCTTATGATCTTGGATATGCCTTAGTTTATTTGTATAAAGTCTGATAGAAAATATGTATTTAATATCAACTTTAACACTTTAATATGCATGGACACTGCTAGAAGTATCTATACGAATTTATCTTAGCCTACATAAACTATGGCTTATAACCGATCTCAATACCGTGAGGTTTTTGGATAATTGTTTAGCATTAACGAGCAAGATTATAAGTTTTATAGTATTAAGCATTAATATATGTTTAGGTTCTCAATGTGTATAAATATATATTTACTTTGATGCTCAACACAGTTTGATATGGGAAAATTTACTGATCAATCGCAACATAATAAACCACTGGGCATAGGGAGTTGTTAGTTTACTAGTATCGTCCTTATGCTACTAGGATTTTGCCTTATTAGTAGTTAAGAGATGCCAGTATTATTTGTACTAGAAACTTTTTGGACTGATTCTTATTATTGAATAAAATGACGACCTTCAGCTTTTCCTAGCAAGATAAATCCGCAATAAATGACAATAAAACGTGAAAGAAAATAAAGGTGTCATTTTGAATATGAGAATTATTTGTGTAAATGTTGGAATTTAATAACCATTGTGTCATATATGTGTGATTTATGTTTCAAGTGGTTTTATTTGCATGTGAGACTCTTGATTAACTGATTAATAGCATACTTTACTAGTATAGATTGTCTTTTGTTATTTGATAATGATATAGGCAAAGTTGAATATTATATGAAACTGTATGAAAGACATAAAAGAGCTAATTGGAGAAAAGTGAGCTCTCCATATCATTCAACTTTTATATAAAACAAGGTGCAATTGAAGCACATATGGTCTTAAACCAAAGTTTATGAGCCAAAATTATTTAAATAAGTGGCATGACCGGTTGGAGCATCCCGAATCTATGATGATGCGAAATGTAAAGAAGAACCATAAGTTTCTTCAAAGATAGATTTGATTGTTCTCAATGGAATGGAAACTAATTGTACTAATATATCACTGCCATACCTGTAAAGTTTTGGAAAGAATGTATAACGGGGATGTATGTAGGCCTATACATCCGCCATGTGAATCATTTTGAGTTTTAAAATCGATGCATCGTCAAAATGATCATCAAAGATGCAACTTAAAGTTAGTGTGATTAGTGGCTCGGCTTATATAATGCGAGCATGGTTATCCAAATAACATCTTTGGAAATGGTGGTGAATATTAAGTATTTGGGCGATTATTGGAATAAGTGTTGAACATAAAAGTAGCCCATGTTCATACGCGAATTGCTTTTGTTGAAACGTTTATAAAACGTCTTCAGTTGATTGCAAAGCCATTAATATTATGAGAACAAAATTTTTAGTTTATGGGGCATGTTATAACATATGAAATTCGCATCTTGCCATTAATCTATAATAAATCCTCGCTAATATAATGGTTTTTGGTCACAAACCACATTTCTCATGTGAGATTTTGTAATTGTACGATATATAGTAAATCCACCACAACACACAAAATGGGATGTTTAAATTGATAATTCATTCAGGGGAGAGAATGAGCAGCGAGAAACTTGGAATGAATTATGATATAAATATTGATCCTCACATTAATGAATATGAACTTAAAGTTCAAGGGACAAATAACATTCCAGATCTAGTAAATGCCAGACATGTTTAGTGACCTAAAGAAAGTGAGTAGATCATGTTACACTGCTATTGCTCCAATTACAATGTGTGTCCCACCAGTAAAACCAATGATTGGTAGTAAGTCTATAGCACGTCTGCAATGTGATAGACTAATCTGTAGGATACTAGTTAACATCACAAACACAAATATACTTGTGGTTGGCTCGTTGAAGGTAAGAAAGAAAGAAAGAAATTCTAGATAGAGAAAGTTAGAGAGAGAAAGAGATGAAGCCTTGAGAGAAAACCAAAAAAAGAAAATGAGATTATGAGAGAAGGCTTACCCTCTCCAAGGATGGAGAGGGGTTTATATACATGGGTTTTGCCACTTGGGCGTGCCACTTGGGCTGCGGATCAGGTATACAGTGGGTAAAGACCCGTC
>LBNU01038007.1:47904-60242 GCA_014162995.1 Artemisia annua | reverse complement strand
TAACTAAGGGTTTAAACAAATGTTGTCACAATAATGCACTAAAGGTGAGTGCATACAAGGTAGGCTAAGGCGATTTGGGTGTACATTTGGGGTGGATTCTAAACAAATTCTTCCTTTAAGTAAGATGCTTAAAGTTAGAAACGAAAAGATAGGCTCAGAGGGGTGTACTAGGGGTATCGTGTACTAAAAATGAGTACAACGCTAAGGTGTGGGAGAATTACTTGACCAATGAAGTCAATGTAATTATAATACGGGTGTAAAACATGGGTTATCCTAATGCCTCTTATCACGTAGTAAATCTAACTACACGAATGTAGTCTCACTTGTGGATTTGGGATGGTCCTATCGCAAGTTCTAGAATCTATAGGCTACCGGTACACACACAAGCATCAACAATGAATGCTTTTCCTAACAATTCTAGGGGCGAACCTCACATATTTTGGGAAAATTTTTGGGTGGTACGGTTTTTTCTGCTAGTCATACAATTCCCTATCCATGAGACGCTTATTAAGACCAAAGTTTCACTCCTATATGTTGTAAAAAAATTTAAATTTGCGCTAAAATTGCCCTAACAAATATTTCTCTCGGTTTTATTACACACTTACCCTTAAACAAAACAAAAATCAAGCGTAATTGCATTTTCTAAGGTGTCTTCATTTACCCCCCTTACACTTAAACCGAACATTGTCCCCAATGTTCACATAGAAGGTGTAAAAGTAGAAAATGAAAGATGAAACAAATACTCCCCTGATTCTTGATGTGGATCGTGTGGTAACATGGTTAGATCTTCTTCCAAGATGATGTAAAAGCTCCAAGATCAAAGCGACTCCAAAAGCTTGATGTCATGAACTTGATTCCATGTTCATCTTCTTGTCCAAAATAACCTGTTAAACCTAGGAAAACAATCTAGGCAAACCTTGCGTAAAATCGGCGGTAAATTCTATATATGGATATAATGCTTGTGGAATGAAAGTTTTGCAGATTCCTGGAATTAAAGATGCAGTAATTTTTATAATCCGGCAGAAAAACTAAATTTTAAAAAACGTTTTCTGGAATCAAAGGCTGACGCCGTCAGCTTTTAAGGGTTGATGCCGTCAGAATTGATCTGACAGAATCCTTATTTTTAGTTTCCGAAAAATTTCTAGAAAAACAATTACCTTAGTTCCTGGAATCCTGCAAAATTTCATTATTGCTCGATACAAGCATTTGAATCAAACAAATACTAATATGTATGTTTATTTTATATCATTATAATTCATGTTCCAATTCGTTCTTGTAAACAAATTTAGATTTCCCTTACACTTATCTTTTGCAAAATACCTTTATATGTAGTTAAGACGAAGTTAAAAACAAAATAAAGCATTTTCACAATTTTAATTTGAAACATGAATCAATAATAATAAAAATAAAACATACATACGGAAACAAATAAATTCAAATAAACAAACACACAAAACAAATAAAGCTTGGGTTGCCTCCCAAGAAGCGCTTTTCTTTATTAACGAGTCTTGTAGCTAGACTCAAAGTCACTCTCTACTACGTGACTTCATCGTTGCGTGATATGACGTATCCCTGGTAGAGATAATCCTTGCCATCATGGGGGTAGTGCTTTAACCGTTCTACATTTGCAGTCACTTCTCCTCTTATTTTGCTGCTCAAGGTTACCATCCCATCTCGTGCTCAGCTTTTGATTGTGAATTGTCCATACCACCAGGGACTTGGTTTGTCGGGGGGTACTTTTATTTCTAAATGTTGCAGGAGCACTAAGTCCCCTTCTGTAAACTTCATAGGGTTCTTGTACTGCTTATCACTCTCCTTAGCGTTGTTATCTCCATCCTTACTTTCTCCAACCTCGATTTCTTTGTAACTCTTAATCCTTATCTCCCATGCAAGGATTTTCTCTCGAACATGACCACGAGGCGTGTTGGAGTCTGCCTTAGTCTTCTTTTGTAGCATGATGTCCTTTAAATAGCGAGGGATCGTTGGGAAACAAATCGCTTTCTTCCCCCTTTTTATTCGGATGGTGCTACTTTCGTAATCGATTTGTACCTTAGCTGTAGCAAGGAAGGGTGCCCCAAGAATGATTGGCATATTCTCTTCATTTCTATCAACGATCATGAAGTTGACTGGGTACATAAATCTGGCGACGTTGACTAACACATCTTCTGCCACTCCTAGTGGGTATTCATAAGAATGTTTGGCGAATGAGAGCTTGGTGTGGGTGATGGAAGGTGGTTTTTCAGTTAACTGAACATAGATGGACAAAGGCATTAAACTCACGTCGGAACCTTTGTCAGCCACTGCATCCAGATGCTTTAGTTTACCTATGCCGCATGGTACTTCGAAGACTCCATGAAATTCTTGCTTAGCGACTATCTTTTGTTTCATGAGGCTTCCGTACAATTGTCCCCCGGGTATCACGTCTGCTTCATCATCCGGTGTCGTCTTATTGGGCTTCTTTTCCAGAAGATGAATACGTCGATAATTTCTTACCCAATCGTTTATCGTTTCCTTGTTTATCTCATGCTTCAGGTAATGCTTTACTTGTTGTGATTTTGGTGGCTCTTCTATTGGGCGCTCATCTGGCGGTGTCTCCTCTCTCCTGCACTTAATAGTTTTAGTGTCTCCACCATGTGGAATGAGGTCAATTTTGTAACATTCCTTAGTTATCAACTCCTCCCTTCCTTCATTGTTACCCCTGTGGACAATGGAAACGATATTAACAAATTTGGTGTTGGGGTTATTGATATCTCCTCGCATCAACACCTTCTCGGGGGCTTTTGTTTTTGTGTATTCTTTCAAAAGATTCATCATCTCAGCCATTTTCTCTTGCATTTCCTCCCTCTGCCTGTAGACGGCCTCCTCGAATCTTGCCAGTCATTCAGAATGTGTTGACATATATTCTCTTATTTGATTTTCGAATTCTGGACTAAGCGCCTGGGGAGGTGGGATAGGTTGAGCAGTTTATAGAAAGATTCGACACTTTCCCTACGAGTCGATTCAGATAATGGTGTCGGCTTTATGTTAGAGATGGAGTTGACTGTTACTCGTTGTGGGCTTAGGCGTCTCTTCTTCCTTTCAGATAGGTCGTCAACCCTTCTCTCAAGTGCGTCAAGGCTTTCCTCGGAAAGTTTAGTGGCATCAATCGGTTTCACAATACGAGAGGTCTCCCATACCTCATTATTGTAGAGTGCAATCTCGTCGATGATTTCCCATGATTCCTCGGCATTTTTGTCACGTAATCTGCCCTCGGCGGCTCGATCGATGAGACGCTTGGTGTGGTAATTAACGTGATCATAGAAGATTTGGATTTGAAGCCAGAGATTTATACCATGGTGAGGGACTTTTTGAAGCATATCATTAAATCGGGTCCACGCCTCGTAGAGGGTTTCGCCTTGAAGTTGCTCGAACATCAGGATGTCACTTCTTAATTTGGTAGTTCTCCCTGGTGGGAAGAAGTGAGCAAGGAAGAGAGTGGTGAGAGCATCCCAAGAGGTGATGGATCCTGCGGGTCGACGTTCTAGCCATTGACTAGCTTGGTCTCGCAGAGAGAATTGGAAGAGACGTAATTGGGTAGTCTCTCGAGTGTCAACATCAAGGTCTATGGAATCTACGATCTTAAGAAAGTCCTTGAGGTGTTGATTTGGATCTTCGGAACGAAGTCCATGGAATGCACATCCGCTTTGCACCAACCGGATGGTGTCGGATCGCAAGGGAGACACATTGGCTCCTTGGGTGAGCTCAATGGTGTTTCGATAGCCTTGGTGGCTAGGACGGGAGTATTTTCCTAAAGTACGGGCTCTAGGAGGTGGGTTTGGTTTAGGTGGGTTGTTGGGGTCGAGGATATTACCACCTTCCATGATGTCGGATGGTAATGGTTACGAACAAAGAAACGAAGAAAAAAGATAGACTAAAGAAAACCTAGAAAAAAATAAAAATAAAAATCTCACTAGAAAGGATTCTAATGAGTAGACCTAAGTAAAAATAAAATTTTCAACCTAAGCAATAACTATTCCCCGGCAACGGCGCCAAAAACTTGATGCGCGTGGGTTTTGCAACCTTTGCACTTAGGTTTTACCTCTCAAGGGATCTTGAGAAGCTTACAACCCCCACCAGGCAGTGTACCTGACCGATGTAGTATAGTGAAGTGGCAAGTACCGGGGGGTTGATCGTTCTCTCGGGGAATAGTGTCGTTAGGCTTGAAAAGCTACTCTAATTAGGTCTAAGGGTTGAGGGATGATTCTTTTTGTATTTTTATATTTTTTAGAAAGCAAGTAAAAATCTCGGGTTATAGAGGAGTGGGCGGAATTAGTTGCTAGTCAACTAACCCAAATAACTACTTTTGCAAATAAAATAAAAATAACAAGAAAATTAAAGTGGTTGTGAAACTTATATGGGAGAAATATGTGTTTACTTAGATTTCCTTACTCCCTAGCTATCTTTTATATGTTAATTGGTTTGTTGTAATTGTGTGGATGACGGGTTGTATTCCTTTAAACCATTCGTAGGGCCGTGTACAATTTTTCCTAACTCTATAAGCTCCTACTTCACTCCTATGTCGAGCCGACTTAAAGCTCCTAACATGGGATCATTAGAATTCGCTCATGCATTAAATACAACCAAATAATCGTAGTACACATCCGATTCATGTTTCTTAAGAGGTTCAAGCAAGTTACCGTATAGGAGGTTAGCCGGTTTTTTTAAGCCTAACATCGACTTCCCCCACCCACAATAATCACAAACAAACCAACAACATATAATTAATAGCTAGGTTTCATTAGATCTAAGCAAACACAATAAAGACCTAGCCTAGCATGTTAATTGAAAGACAAACATAAGATATAATCACACAATACATAGACATATTGAATAATTTGGAAAAGACTTATCTTCAATTAAGCATCCAAGTTTTAAGGGTGGAAAACCCTCAAAAATACAGTAGAAAAACGAGCTAGGGTTTCTTCCCAAAAAGTTGCACACTAATGAATGAAAATTAGACGAATATTTATAGAATTTACAATCTGACGGCGTCACCTTATAGAGTATGACGCCGTCACCTTGCTGCCAAAACACTATTCGGATTGCTCAGATCCACTTCTGACGCCGTCCCTCTTTAAAGTCTTCTGGGCCGTCTCCCTTTGTGCCAAAACGTGACGGCCTACATCTTGTAACACGTGACGCCGTCACGTATTAATTCTCAAAAATCCTTCTAGGGCGTCTAGTGTAAAAATCATCCACCTTGTTGTCAAAGCGTGACGCCGTCACATGGTAAAGTGTGACGCCGTCAGGTACAATTTCCAGCATATTTTGAGACTTTGTCGTTTTCTTCACTTTTATGCTCCAAAAACGTCCAAAATGTTTCCTTTTCCATATTTCCTCTTCAAAGTACCTAAAATGACAAAATGAACTATTTAAGGCAATATTTGATCAAATAATTACGGATTAGGGCTTAAATGACCCCCTAAAAGCGTAACACTTTTCGCCTCATCAGTTTCATACACTATTTTTCTTTTGGGTCTGTACTTAATATTATTATTATCATGCTTATGTATTTAATGTTTCAGTTTATGTTTCTAGAAGTTGTTTAATTAAGACTGGCACTAAGTTCAGCACACAGCTCGAGAGGATTCGTAAGATAAGCCGTGGAACGTGACAAAAACTATACACAGATTGTTGACAGTCTGTTTGGTATTACATTGTGGCGCATCTAGTAAAACAGATGCGGCGCATCCTATTTTTTTATATTATTTTATTCCATACTAATTCCAGCTCAATACGGCGCATCCTTTTCCTTGGATGCGGCGTATCGACTGACCTGATGATTTTCAAATTTTTTTAATTTTTTAGGTTTTATTTTTACTAACTACTAATGAACTATGCACTAGTTTAATCTTCTTAACTCACGTGTGTTATGTTTAAAAATGGTGGTATATTTAAGTTTCTGTACTTTCTGTGGAGACGTCATTCATGGAGGCCTGAACGCCTCTTATCCACAAGAAAGATGATCTTGCTCACAAACGCATAATGGAGGATCATACCAAGCAAATCTCACGGAAGTTCTCCGTTCTAATTCTTTTAATTTCCTGTTTTTAATTTCAAATACAAACAATGAGGACATTGTTTGACTTAAGTGAGGGGATGGAGAATTAGAACGTTACTTGTCCTAAATTTTTCGAAAATATGCTTTAATTTATGATTAATATGCTGAATTTAAAATTTTTCTAGCATGTTTTTGTTAAATCTAAGTTGCATAGCCGCACACATAACTTTATTTTCCAAATATTTTTGTGTCTATGACTAGTAAACTTTAGAACTTGGCTTGCATACTATTCGAGACCACCATAATGAGTATTATTGACATAATTGGAGTGACTTTTCTAATTTGGTAAATTTCTTGGATTACACCCAAATAGCCTTTATATGTTATGTGTTTATTAACTAACTACACTGGTTAGTTAACCCCCGTATAAAACCCTTTGTTACTCTCATTTTTAGAGTAAGATACCCCTAGAAAAACCCTCAGAGCCATTCCTTTCATTTCATACACTTTTGTTTAAAATGTTTCGTTACACCTTTACACCTTAGCCTACCCTGTAGATTAATATCCGTGGGCAATTCTCCCACGGCCAAGCTGTATAATCAATGCTTCCTATCATCCCAGGAAACCCATGACTTCGATAGTGATGCTTATAAAGTCTGTCAATGTCGGTAACAGTCGGCTTTCGCAAATACTCTGGACCATATAACTCTATGATGGCCTCACAAAATTTTTGGAGACACTCACGAATTGTTGACGCACCCATTTTCACATATTCGTCTAGCATATCAGGATTGACTCCTTATGCCAATTAACGAATTGACGAAGTACACTTCATCAATGGAGTAATACCACGTAAGCCCGTACAACTAGGAGTTTGTTGAAAATAAGGTGAATGATCGGTTACCTCTCGAACAATTCATATAAATAGTCTTCGGCTCATTCAAAAACGATCATGTGCTTGATCGCCGTATCTTGGGCGATCGGAGAAGTAAGCACTCACTAAACGGTTATGAGCACCCAAAAGATCCCTACTAATTTGGTTTCGTGTGAGTTTAGGTTGTGACGCTTGATAAGCCTCCCAAAATTCTTCCGCAAACATCAAAACTCACTACTAACTTCATTTTCATCATCCGAAGACGAATCGGCAATAAATATCTCGTAAGAATTCATGGTGTGAAAAAATATAGAGAATGTTTGAAATGAGATTTATGGATTGAAGTGTGTTATATGTTGTGTTAATATGTGGTATTTATAAGTGTGTTAAAAGATTTTTTTTGTGTGTGTTTCAAACGTTCTTATTGCAACGGCTAGTACCATTTTGTTTTGGTTTTTTTTTGTTTTTTGGTTTTTTTTTTTTTACTTTCCAACGTATATTGCAACGGATAGAACATTGAATGCAAAAGAAATGTGTGAATTAACTCGATCGTTTGGATGACTCATATCAAAAAAAATCCTTGGGCGATCGAATCCCCACATTAAAGCGATTGAGTGGGGATCAATCGCCTTAGTCGATCGCTAGCTCCTTCTGTGGGCAGCATAATGTCAAACTTCCACTTCTCGTGCTTAAATTTGCAGTTTTTGTGACATGTTTTTTTTTCCTCTTAGGCAATTTCCATATGTTAAAGTGTTAAACTTCAAATGACTAAGATGAACACCATTCACTTTTACAGCTTCTAAATGCACAATAAAAGATTTTTGAGCCAACTGGTGCAATATTTGGCTCAATCTTGGAATCATGCACAAAAATATCACCTCTATCTCCGAAACCGTTCAAACAAGTGTAGGAAATAATAATTACCAACTCCACCAATTGTTCTCCTTTCAATTGAACCATCAGAAAGGATAGTTGATACAAAAGGTGCAAAACCATGAATTGATAGTGTAGTGTGCTCAACCTCTAAACCAAGTGTAATGATTTCCATGTTGCTTGTATCTTTAGTCCCTTGTGAACCTGGTTGACTCCAAGTCAGCTTCTTTTTCTGCTTCTCTTTTTGATGCAACTTATCATCACAGCTCAAATTGCTTTTTGACAATTCATGGTCATTATAATCAGAGTAAATTACATGGATGGTCCCTGTGGTTTGACAAACACCACATTACCACTTTTATTCTTACCATTATGACCTTCAAAATACCTCCAATCATTAAGACTCACAACAAAAACATTATCTTCACCTGTCATCTAAACCATAATCTTACAAATTTACAAATTATTATATATCATAAACACAAAATTATATGAATGTTCCATCGAATTGTTGTCATAAATTATGATTATGAAATGTTTAATAAGATTAACATGTTGTTTTTTAAATTCTACAAAAAATAATCCAGAAATTTGCAGTTTTTTAGTTTGTTATCCGAGAAAAGTAGGATCGGATCGGATTAGATCTTAAGATCCTATAGTCAAGATCAGGATCCTATAAGATCTTAAGCTTTCAAAAATCCTATGTAAGATCCGGATCATTTTTGCTTTGCAGTATCGTAAAATCGTAAGATCCTAAGATCAGGATCGGGATCCTGACAACCATGGTTTCTACTGTTGTGTTTTCATCATCCAAACGCTTATTATCATCATCCATTCCACTTACCCTTGATTCAGTTTCTTTACAATCATCATCAAGAACCATCACACAATCGCTATCTTTTTCAATTCCACTTGAATCTTCAATAATTTCTTCACAAATTTCATCAAGAACCAACAGTCCATTGCTATTTTTCTCCTTTTCTTATGATTCTTTAAACTTCATAGAAGAGAACAATGGTGGAGTTAAACTATTTTCATGAAATTGTGAGTGGCTTCTTGCAACACAGCCAAACAATATGCATCCATGAAGCTTTTGGGTTTGAACAATCTAACATTATTCTCAAGTTCCCATGGCAAGTCACAAATGAAAACTCAACTACATACCATTACTCCAAAAGCATCTTTACTAAACTGAGAATTAAATGAATCGTAATACTGTTTAATGTGCCATATTTTTTGAGAAAATCGTTAATCGACATTTCAACAAACATCTTAATTTTCCCCAATTTTTAATCTATTATCATTATCATGAATCCACATTTGGACATGGAACAAGAATTTGACAATCGAACGGTAAATCAACTGTCTGTAAATGTAACCAACTTGATCGGAAAACGTAATAGAATCACCTGAATTGCACATATATGGTTGAGCAAAACTTGACGGTTGATTGCCAAGATGAGAGTTTGTGATACAAATTGATATGGTCTTACAGGAATCTAAAGATTTGAATAAGAACTAACAACTAATCAAGAATCACAAGAACAAAATTGTAATTCGAAATGTAGTTGAACGACCGATTATGGTGAATTTGTTACAATTGTAACCAAATGGTTACAACAGAATTGAGAGGGTTTGGAAGAAGATTACAAATCAATAGCTAAACAGAAATGAATAATCAAGGTGGGTATTTATAGCCGTTGAGTAGTCATTTCCTTTTTGGCGAGCAAATCGGTTAGTGGCTCACATGACTTTATTTTGAAGTAAACATTCTGTCTCATAACACAATTCAATTCGAGATGTTATACCTAAATTATTAATAATAATAATAATAATAATAATAATAATAATAATAATAATAATAATAATAATAATAATAATAATAATAATAATAATAATAATAATAATAATAATAATAATAATAATAATAATAATAATAATAATAATAATAATAATAATAATAATAATAATAATAATAANGGTCATTATAATTGCATGGATGGTCCCCAAGGACGATCATGGTCATTATAATCGCTTTTGACAATTCATGGTCATTATAATCAGAGTAAATTACATGGATGGTCCCTGTGGTTTGACAAACACCACATTACCACTTTTATTCTTACCATTATGACCTTCAAAATACCTCCAATCATTAAGACTCACAACAAAAACATTATCTTCACCTGTCATCTAAACCATAATCTTACAAATTTACAAATTATTATATATCATAAACACAAAATTATATGAATGTTCCATCGAATTTATATTGTTGTCATAAATTATGATTATGAAATGTTTAATAAGATTAACATGTTGTTTTTTAAATTCTACAAAAAATAATCCAGAAATTTGCAGTTTTTTAGTTTGTTATCCGATAAAAGTAGGATCGGATCGGATTAGATCTTAAGATCCTATAGTCAAGATCATGATCCTATAAGATCTTAAGCTTTCAAAAATCCTATGTAAGATCCGGATCATTTTTGCTTTGCAGTATCGTAAAATCGTAAGATCCTAAGATCAGGATTGGGATCCTGACAACCATGGTTTCTACTGTTGTGTTTTCATCATCCAAACGCTTATTATCATCATCCATTCCACTTACCCTTGATTCAGTTTCTTTACAATCATCATCAAGAACCATCACACAATCGCTATCTTTTTCAATTCCACTTGAATCTTCAATAATTTCTTCACAAATTTCATCAAGAACCAACAGTCCATTGCTATTTTTCTCCTTTTCTTATGATTCTTTAAACTTCATAGAAGAGAACAATGGTGGAGTTAAACTATTTTCATGAAATTCTGAGTGGCTTCTTGCAACACAGCCAAACAATATGCATCCATGAAGCTTTTGGGTTTGAACAATCTAACATTATTCTCAAGTTCCCATGGCAAGCACAAATGAAAACCCAACTACATACCATTACTCCAAAAGCATCTTACTAAACTGAGAATTAAATGAATCGTAATACTGTTTAATGTGCCATATTTTTTGAGAAAATCGTTAATCGACATTTCAACAAACATCTTAATTTTCCCCAATTTTTAATTTGTTATCATTATCATGAATCCACATTTGGACATGGAACAAGAATTTGACAATCGAACGGTAAATCAACTGTCTGTAAATGTAACGTCAATAATAATAATAATAACAATAATAATAACAGCAGCAGCAGCAGCAACAGCAGCAGCAACAGCAGCAGCAACAGCAACAGCAACAGCAACAGCAACAGCAACAGCAACAGCAACAGCAACAGCAATAACAATAACAATAACAATAATAATAATAATAATAATAAGAGTAAATTGCAAAAATCGTCCCTGTGGTTTGAAAAAATTGCAAAAAACGTCCCTGATATTCAATAAGTGCAGGCGGCCTCCCCATATTGAAACTTTTTGTATCATTTTGGTCCCTATGACTAACGCTGGTTAGTCCCTTTCTGTTAGTTGATAAATTTTAAAGGGTAGTTTTGTCTTTTTGCTTTGTGGTCCCTTTTGACTAGCCAAATCCATCTATTTAATATGTTTCCATCTGTTTTTTTCCCCAAAATCAAAATCATATACAAACCTAATTCCAAACTAATTTTTAAAACCCTTCAAACCCAAAAAAATCATATCAATGGTTAATTGTTTTTTGGAAATCAAGCAGTTATGCGTACTTCTTGGACTCACACTAACCCTGGTCGTAGGTTTTGGTCGTGTGCTCAATTTGTAAGTTAAGTTTATAGACTTTGATTTTTAGTTTTGGTTGTGTGCTCTTAATTTATGTTCTTATTCTTATGATTTTAGGTTACAAATTGTGGTTTCTTCTTATGGTTTGATCCTCCAATGTGTGCAAGAGCGAGGGCTATGATAACGCTCAAAGTTAACATGTTTTAGAAGCGTTATTGTTGTTTTTTCGTATGGAAATTGGTCATATTTGTATATATTTGTTACTTAATCGTGGAAAAGTGTTTATACATGCAAATATAGCCAAAAGCAGGAAAAAGTGATTAAAAATGAAGAAATGAAGTGATCATGCACGTTTGGAGAATTTCGAGAGAAAAGAGAAGGAAGAATTCGACGCATGGGCAAAAGGATTTGATAAAGACAAGCTTATTATACATATTTATCAAGGAAATATCAAGTTCTAATGAACAAAGACGTGCCACGAAGAAAGGAAACACATGCGAAGAGAATCGACGAAGAAAAGTCAAAAGAAAACTATTCAGGAGGCATCCAGCCGATCGGATGCAACCCGCAACCGATTCGGCTGGATCTGACCTTAAACCACCATCCTATCGGATGGAACTCAAACCGATCGGATGGTTGGTGACTGCTGTTACAAAAATGCATTTATGGGTGTATTTACTCCCCATAATCATTTGTGGCTGATCATTTCTAGTTATTAACTAAGAAGGGACGTTTTTACTTGAATTAGAAGAGTTATGAGGCTATATAATTAGTACTTAGGCTCTAGATTACATGTACCACCAATTATCTATCTTATTGTTACACCTAATAGTTACTAGTTCATATTATTAGTTACTAAGTGTTGAAAAA
>LBNU01038007.1:3630-46371 GCA_014162995.1 Artemisia annua | reverse complement strand
AACTAGTGCTTGGACATAGCAAGTCTAGTGGTGAAAAAATTGGAGAAAAATCAATTTTCTACAAACCGAATCGGATGGATGTTCAACTGATCGGATGGAATTGATTATATAAACCCACATTTTCAAAAATCCAAGAAAACCACAC
The DNA here is from genome assembly GCA_014162995.1 of Artemisia annua. Lineage (NCBI taxonomy): Eukaryota > Viridiplantae > Streptophyta > Magnoliopsida > Asterales > Asteraceae > Artemisia > Artemisia annua. Next base: position 46,226 of record LBNU01038007.1, on the reverse strand, counting down.
ACACACAAACCACCAAAAATTGGGTCATTTAATTCGACCATTAGAAGTTATTTGAAGGTTACAGCAGTGTAATTTGATTATCAATGGCATCAAGACAAGTAAGTTATATCATTAATTTCATTCAATTAGGTTTTAATTCGGATTATTGAGATTAGGTCACGAATTGGGTATTTTTGAATTAATTCGAATTGAGATATAATATTTTGGGGATAAGTGATTAGATGTGAGTAGAATGAGTTGCAAAAAGAATTAGATCAATTGATTAAGCTTTGAGTAAGAATTGATTGATTGAATTTTCGAATAGAATTGGGTATAATCTTTAGAACTAATTTATTTGCAATTGATGAATCCCAGGAGTTACATGCTTGTTAATTAGTGATGTTAGGGTAGTACATTGTTAATTAGAGCACTTATTTGGAAGATTCAAGTTGATGATGTTCTTGAGTTCATAGAATCATTAGGTTGATGCATTGATGTGTTATGAATCGTTGTTAGGAGAGTTGGGAAGTTAGAAGCACCCTAAGATGGTCAATTACAAGTTAGAAGAAAGATTGGATTGAATAGGGAACGTTCGGATTGAATTGAGAGTGGAATTTTCCACAGAAACTCCAACCGATTCGGTTGCGGGTTGCAACCGAACGGATGGAGGATGACCAAAAGCACCAACCGATCGGATGGGGCTCAATCCGATCGGCTGGATGCTACGGAAAATTTTTGACATTTTGCGAATCGCGTTTTCTAGTTTCTAAATTGATTGGTATTAGTTCTTATACTCTTATACTAACAAATACTTGTAATTTTCAGAGTTCTATCATTGGGAGTTCTAGTGTAGCAAAAAGAACTAGAAGTGGACTAAGGAAAAGAGAGTTGATGCCAATTCCGGAATGTCGTCCGAATCTTTTATGGAAAGGAGAAGAAGCTGAAGTTAGGAAGTTGTTCAATAGTACTCTACTAAAAATTGGTGGTCGCATACCTCATTCACCTAGAGTGATGGATTGGAATGTAATGAAAGAATTAGGATGTGACGAATTTTTGGAAGAAATGTTGATCATACGGATGATATGGGATAGGAAAGTTTTGACATCAGATATGCGGAAAAGAGCGTTCAATATTAGAGAACCAATTTACAAAGAGTGGTGTTTGGAATTTCTGTGTTCTATGCAAATGAAGGAAAAGATTACGGATGTAGGAGCAATGACCAACAAATTTCTTACCTTTCGGTTAGGAGGAAAGAAATATGAGGTAACACTATTTGAACTTGGGAATTTATTAGGATTATATTCTGATAAGGACTTGAGTAACAAGGACTTCAAATTTTTGGTTATCACTGGAGTAAGAAACAAGAATAGTTTCGATGTGCACGGATACTAGAAACAAATTAGTACGGAAGATAAGTTAGAATACGGAAAAAGTAAGGTTTCATCAATTAAGAAACCGTTGTTACAGGTACTTCATAGGATTTTGGTACAATCAATATTGCATAGAATCTCTGAAGTAGAGTTCGTTCATGAAGAAGATTTATGGGTAATGAATGCACTAGCTGAGAAGAGGTATCTTCAGCATTTGAACGCAGCTTGGGTTATTGTGGAACATTTACACAAACGTTCAGCGGTTGGAACAAAGAATTATCTTTGCGGGGGTCACTTTATTTCACGAATAGCTAGAAATCTTGGGCTGTTTAATGAAGTTGAAATGAAGGATTTCAGCGAGCCGGTTATACCAATGAGCACTGACATCACAAGGTTTAAACACCTACGGGAGAAGAAATACGGGAATCTTTTGGGACTTCCCGAAATTTTGGATGTGAAGCCAATTACAGTTTGGGATGGTTGATTATTTGTGTCGAATAATTTCTATTTCCACTATCTTTAACTATTTCTTTAAGATTATTAACTTAACTTAACTTTTTAATTTATTTGGTTTAGACATTTTTGTTTGTTTGTTTGTTTTTGTTTGTTTCGTATATGTTGCAGTTTTCTTGCAGGAGTTTTGGTAACGGAAGCATATAGTTGGTCATCTTTTGGAGTCATTAGACTCATTTGCTTATTATGATCAAATATGCATTTTGCGTATTTAACTCCGGTATTTTCTAAATTTTTCCATTTCCTTTACTTTGAAGTCATTTTTATTACATTGAGGACAATGCAAAACTTAAGTGTGGGGGAGGGAAGAAAATAGAAAAATTGCACATAATTTTTAAAATTTTATTTCTTGTTTTTAGAGTCGAGAACTGTAGTAACTAAAGATGGTTCGCCTTTCATATTTTAGTTAAAATAAGATTGATTTGATGGTAAATAATAAGGATATTTTTGGAGCATAAATTAAGTTTAAAGAACAATTCGTTTCGGAATTGATAACATTTGCTAAGCACAAACTTTATACCCTTATTACTACAAATTGTGAGGATTAGTTTTTTTTTTTAAATAGTGTTTTCATACTATTTATATTTCATTATGAGTGTGCCGGTGATTGTGTTAATTCTAGAACTTGTACTTGTTATGCATTACGGTTAACATCATTTTCGAGTGATGGGAATATATTCATATGATAAGAGGCAACCTTAGGAATAAAACCAAATGGCCATCCGTTTACAAATAATTTTTTGCTAACCACATCGGTTAGTTAACCTCGTATTTGGAACCCATTTGTTAGCGTTTATCTTTAACGCTAGATACCCCTAGTTACACCCTTTGAGCCATTCTTTTTCATTTGTTACATCCAGAAAAATACAAAAAGATTTTACACTTTAAACCTTAGCCTAACCCCTTGTCAAAGTCTAAACGGTGGGTTGCTAGTTGCTTGGTATGTTGGATTGTTTTTGATGATTAGTAGTTAGCCACACTTCACCATTCATGTGTGTGCCATTCCGACAAGATGAAGATTGATCACCTTTATGTTTTGTATTTTTGTGGTGTATGCTTATGCGAAGTGTGGGGGAGATGTGATGTATGAAAGAGAGGTATTATTAAAAAAAATAAAAAAAAAAAAAAATAAATAAATAAGTCATCTCAACTATAAGATGACAATTATAGCGAATGTGCTATATTATGAATAAAAGAAATCATGAGATATGTTGTTGAGCCAATGAGCTAAGTATTGAGAATTCTAAAATGGTGGATCGATGTATCGAGATATGGAAGATTCGAAGAGGAGAAAGAAGGTAACTATGATCATTTATGGGATTTGTGGTTTGGTTTGTGATTAGCAACAATGGGACTTAGACTTGATTTTATTTTTCTTTAAAACCAATTTCATACATATTCCCATGCCTTATCCCTACCTTTTAACTTAATGTAATTATTGAGTGTATTGAAATGTAGTGACCATCCGAGTTCATGAGGATCTAGAAAACGTGCTAGCGAACTAAGGTTATCCTTAGTGACCATCCGTTCTTTAGTGATACTAGAATTCGTAGCAAGCGATCTATTATGATTTACACAAGATATTTGCATGAAGGTTTTATTAACCCCTAGCCTAAACGTTACAACCCGAATAAAAGACCTCTTTGATGGATTATTTCATTGTTTTGATACTTGTACAAGCTTATGGTAAGAAACAATAATCATGACTGAGCAATGAGTGATCTATTAATCATACCACATATTGAGTGATGAGTGAATTTCAAATATCTTCGTAAGGTGCTTAGAATTGTTATCGCGTTCTTTAACTTATTTATAGTTCAAATAAGATGTTTGCATTATTTCTATTATTATCAATTTTCTTTTGATTAAATATTTGCTCGAGGGCGAGCAAAGCTCAAGTGTGGGGGATTTGATAACGCTCAAAGTTAACATGTTTTTAAAAGTGTTATTGTTGTTTTTTCATATGGAAATTGGTCATATTTGTATATATTTGTTACTTAATCGTGGAAAAGTGTTTATACATGCAAATATAGCCAAAAGCAGGAAAAAGTGATTAAAAATGAAGAAATGAAGTGATCATGCACGTTTGGAGAATTTCGAGAGAAAAGAGAATGAAGAATTCGACGCATGGGCAAAAGGATTTGATAAAGACAAGCTTATTATACATATTTATCAAGGAAATATCAAGTTCTAATGAACAAAGACGTGCCACGAAGAAAGAAAACACATGCGAAGAGAATCGACGAAGAAAAGTCAAAAGAAAACTATTCAGGAGGCATCCAGCCGATCGGATGCAACCCGCAACCGATTCGGCTGGATCTGACCTTAAACCACCATCCGATCGGATGGAACTCAAACCGATCGGATGGTTGGTGACTACTGTTAAAAAATACATTTATGGGTGTATTTACTCCCCATAATCATTTGTGGCTGATCATTTCTAGTTATTAACTAAGAAGGGACGTTTTTACTTGAAGGAGAAGAGTTATGAGGCTATATAATTAGTACTTAGGCTCTAGATTACATGTACCACCAATTATCTATCTTATTGTTACACCTAATAGTTACTAGTTCATATTATTAGTTACTAAGTGTTGAAAAAAGTCCAGAAAGAGTTGAGTTCAAGTCTCAATCTTTGGTTCGAGTTGGGAATTGTTCACTTACATTGGTGAATAGTTTATCTAGAGTGTGGTTGCTATAGTTCCACGTGTTTCTTGTCATTGTAATTCTCAAGCTAGGTACACCTTGATTCTTATAATGAACAATTGTTACTTTACGTTTAATGAAAGTTTTATTATCTACTTGTGTTTTAATATGATTGCTATGGAGTAATTTGTGATATACTTGTGTGTATGATGTGATTGGTTATGGAGTATTCTTTTACTAAAAAGGTGATGCATGAAAACATATCTATTTTATGAGTTTGTTGAAGTAACATCTAATCTTGCTTAATTTGTTGGTAAAAACAATCTTTGGGAAAATAGGTCCGAAAGGATTTTCAACTTGTTTTTATTCCAAAACATTAGTGCACGAATTAGTATGGAATATGATGCTTGACACCCATCTTATTTACTTATTAAAATGGATTTTTAAGAAGATTTTATCACGAAAAAGGACCGAAAGGATTCGTAGGAATTCATAAGAAAAGAATTGATTTTCTAAACAACCATGTGATTATAGAATTGTCATACTATCTAGATATGTCCGAAAGGAGTCATTTAGTTGATTGAATTCTTAGTAGTAGTTAAAACATGACATACATCATAGATTGTATAACTACTCATTTTTAGTTGCGCATCATAACAAGTTTTACACCAAACTTTATATCCAAAATTGCCACAATACTCCTTATGACCAATCAAGGAATTATACACAAGTATATGTTTAGTACTTATTTGATTTATCTTAAAATTAATATTCATATAAACAAGGATTGACACCCTTTGTTCTACAAACAATTTTTACTACAAAACCTACAAATCCCTTGGGACGATCTCGACTTACCCACCTTTACTACATCGAACGAGTATACTTGCTCGTATGTGCTAAATTACTAAACGGATAATTCGTGTTTATAAATTTTAAAACTTGCACTAACAAAACGCACATCAGGCTATTATACCTGGATTATTGACATCAAGAAATGCACTTGAAACACGTTTGAACACAATGTCAGTTGCAAACCGTCGATTGAAGATTTGTTTGATTTGTACTTGGTTGTTGTTTGTTTTTATGTTTTACATGTAAACCTCTAAGTGAATTATCACTAGTATGGATGTATTTGTAATGGTCAACAATTTTCAATGATATGTAAAGTTGATCTTATTATCTTGAATTAACTATTACAATGGATTGATTTAACAATAAGTCAGTGGATATGATAAAATCTTATGCATAAGATATGACAAAATTCATGTGAAACCAATACAATCCAAAACAATGATATGTAAAGTTGAAATGGGATATGATAAAAGTCATGTGAAACCAATACAAACCAAAACAAAGTCATGTGAACCCAAAAGTTTGGGAAAATGCAAAAGCTTAAAATAGTCTTCCAAAGTAGTAGTTGCATAAAACATTGCAAGATAACAAAATATCAAGTCTTAAAACCATAAAACAGTCATGCTAAACACAGTCTTCAATGCATTAGAAATTCATCACTTTCTTGTTCCTTGTTAACTTGCTTGTTTACTAGATGCCTGGCTTGCACCAACTGCACTAGTTTGACTTGGACCTTCATTTTTTCTTTTCTTGCTTTTACATGCACTTTGACTCCCACCACCTGCAATAGTTGAGCCTTTTCTTTTGGAACCACCACTTTGACCTGCACTTGCCTGGCTTGCACCAACTGCAACAGTTTGAGTTGTTGGTGCTTTGCAGCTTCTCTTATTATGGCCTTTACCCTTACACAGAACACAAGTAACTGATTTTCCCTTTCTTGACAGCTTTCCATCTTGAGCCATAGCAACCTCCCCTGCACTTTTCTTCCTAGTCTTTTGTGGCCTACCTATCTTAGGAGCTTGTTTAGGTGGAATAAGTGTAGTAGGGCACTCAAATTTCTCCCAAAACTGCTTACCACTCACTGGATTAATCTTATATGAATAAACTGCCTTACAAGTTTCAAGTTTGTAAGAATCNCCATAGCAACCTCCCCTGCACTTTTCTTCCTAGTCTTTTGTGGCCTACCTATCTTAGGAGCTTGTTTAGGTGGAATAAGTGTAGTAGGGCACTCAAATTTCTCCCAAAACTGCTTACCACTCACTGGATTAATCTTATATGAATAAACTGCCTTACAAGTTTCAAGTTTGTAAGAATCATGCACATAGTCTTCTGGACACCCCACTTCCATGCCATTGTTTGCCATGTCATAAATGACAACAACAACATGCTTGCATGGTATGCCAGAAACTTCCCATTTCCTACAACTGCACACCCTTTCATTCAAGTTAACCACACACTGCTCACCCTTAGCACCCTTTACTTGTCATAAATCTGCCCCCATTCCATTCAACTGAATAGTTAGCTGCAGCTTATTTGGTAAATCTAAACAATTTAGTTATGGCTGGAGTTAAAGGACCCTCACTCTTTTCTATAACCTTTTGGACAAGCACAATCCTCTTCATGAGGTACTCTCTCATATACTCTAGGCAAGAAATAATAGGACTATCCCTAGCATCCAACAACTGCCTATTGAAAACTTCACAAATATTGTTTATCAAAAGATCACACTTTGCCCTACCTGTGAGATAATTATACTCTAATCAAAACTAAATTGAGACATATATTAAAGGACACATATTGCAGAAATAAAGGACATATAATGCAAAAATAAAATCATACCAGTGAAGTGTGACCTGCTCCGGTGCTCAGGTTCTATCTTTTTTTAACCAATCATAACACTTCTTGTTGTATCTTTTGAGCTCATCCATATGCCTATCGAATTCAGGCTTAGTTAATGCTCTAGCACACTTCCACAGCATCTCTTTGTACTCACTACCTCTCCAAGTCAGGTTAAGCTTTTCATGAATATGCCTCACACAATACCTATGCTCAGCAACAGGGAATAGATTGGCAATAGCTGGTAACAAGCCCTAAGATCAACAATACGAGTTAATTAGTTTTCCTTAAACAACAATATCATAAATTAATAAGATACCATACAAAGAAATTTAGTCATTAAAGATACTAACCTTTTGCCTATCTGTGATAAATGTGAAGTTTGAATTGATGTATAGATCCAAGTCATCACCTAAGCATGTCAGGAACCAAGTCCATGAATGTTTTGATTCAGATTCAACTATCCCATATGCAACTGGGTATATGCCATTATTTGCATCCACACCAACAGCACTGATTACTTGACCTACATACTGACGCTTCATAAAAGCTCCATCTGAACCTAAAAGATCCCTTCCAGCAGCCCTAAAACCCTCCTTCAAAGGACCCAAACATACATAAATTCTTCTGAACATTCTTGTTGGTGATTCATGATTTTCTTCTCCATACACATCAATCTTAACTGTTGTGTTTGGGTTACACCTCTTCAATTCCATCACATAATCCCTCAATAAAGAATATTGCAGATTAGCATCTCCTTTTAAGTGAACCTCAGCCTTTGATTTAGCCCTAAATGCCTTTGTTTTAGTGACACCCACATGGAACTTTTTCTGCAATTGTTCTTGAACAGCTCTCACAGGCATTTCTGGATTCATGACCAAAAGTTCTTGAGTGTGTTTAGATAAAAAAGTTGAAGTACAAGCTTTAATTTTTCGGCTTTGTAAGCATTTATGCCCCTCTTTATAAGTCTTCACCAACCATTTGCCTTTTTCCCCTTTAGAAATGTACAAAACCCAAGGACAATGTGGTTTGTCATCTTGCACTGCATTTTCTATTATACCCTTACCTTTGTCATGTTCATTTACCAATTTACCCTTCCCTTAACCCTGTACATTGACTTGTTTGTCTGCCTTAGTCTTACCACCTTTTCCTATTATAATTCCATCCATTTTTTTCTTTTCAACAACTGCTTCCACAACATCCACAATCTGTCTACTACTTATCTTTCCTCTAGTCATTTTCATAGGTAACCACACCAAAACACTGTGCCCTTACCCTTATCTTATCATTCTTCACAATCTGTATATTTCTCCTAGTCTCCACAACATGTGATCTGATCATGTTCTTTGCTACATCCCTATTTGGAAACTCTTTTCCAACAAAAAAACTAGTTAATGAAGTGGAGTTACCAGCTAGTTTTGTTAATTTCCTAATACCCTTCCTTCTGGCACTATCTTCATCATCCTCCATATCACTTTCAAAAGATTCAAAGTCAATTACTTCCAAGTCATTTTCAGTCATGTTTAAGTTAGGGTGAATTGGGTCTATAAATTCATCTTCAACTTCAAACCTAAAACCCTTCATGGGGACTTCAACCTCGTTAACCATGTGCTCCTCATCAACTATATTCTGAACTTTATTCTCAACTTCAGTCTCACCCTCACTCTTAGTGTCATTACCCTCGTCCTCACTAGAGTCTTCATCATCAGTATCACCCTCACTCTCACCCTCACTCTCACCCTCAGTATCATCACTAGAGTCACCCTGACCCTCACCCTCACCCTCACCATCACTCACATCAATGGCATCAGCCTCACCCACAGTCTCATTACCTACATTAGAAGGCCCAACTTGTGTCTCCTCATCAACTACATTGACATCAGGTTCTAAATATGTAGTACCATGCTCAACATAAACATAAATTATCCTATGCTTATGAACATACTTCAGCATTTCACCAATATCAGTATCACTAGCTAAACTCCTTAATCCAGAATCCAAACTTTTCATAGGCAGTTTGTAATGATAAAACAATTTCTCTTCTAAACCTAAAGACTGGTACATGACTGTGTCTAACATGTCAATCTTACATTGATTAATGTCTATTAAGTCCACAAAAGTGACCTCAACTTCAACATACTTCCTCTTTGGTGGTTCTGTGAACCTTCGACCATGATGGATCATTATTGTAAACAACTGTGGATATGATGTTGTTACATAATCAAATAACAATAAATCAATAACAAATACATGCAAACACAACCAATAATCTTAAAATACTAATGCAAAACAAATGTATTAGGGTTTTTACCATAAACTGATTTCACATCAAACTCTTCTCCATCACCTCTTATGTGCCAAAGCTGGATTGGTGGACTCATTTTCTTATGTGCTAATTTTAGGGATTGTAAGTGGAATGGATATAAAAAAATGAGGATACAAACAGATTTGATTAGGGTTAAGTATTACTTTAATCCAGGTCTTATTTGTTGGATCTGTTTTGTCGGGTTGGATTTGGCTAGTCAAAAGGGACCACAAAGCAAAAAGACAAAACTACCCTCTAAAATTTATCAACTAACAGAAAGGGACTAACCAGCGTTAGTCATAGGGACCAAAATGATACAAAAAGTTTCAATCTGGGGAGGCCGCCTGCACTTATTGAATACCAGGGACGTTTTTTGCAATTTTTTCAAACCACAAGGATGATTTTTGCAATTTACTCTAATAAACAACAACAACAACAACAACAACAACAACAACAACAAAAATCTTTTGCAGATCAAACGTCTTCTAAGCATTTTTGGAAGCAAGATGAGCACAAGTATCTTCGAAAATATCTCTTGTCTACACAGACTAACTTACGTGTACAACCCGAGGAATAAATATAACAGGTTTCTGCTCGGCTGCAAGCAGAGTACAAAAAGTTGAAAAACAAACTCTGATACTTGCAAGTTACAACCGTCTTATTAACACAGCCAATTTTGGCAATAACTTTATCAGGGTCCTCATCAGAGCATGCATTTGCTTATTGCTACCAAATATATTACAACAGTGATACTTGGACCTCCTTCACAACGCTATCATCATAAACTGATCCAGCTTATGATAGAACTTCAGCCTGAATTTCTGCAAACGTGGCTTAAATGTACCTAAGGTTTATAGTTCGATCAACCCACATAGGGTTATGACATGTTACATCCATACACAATCTTGACTGCAAAGAAGTGGAGAAAAAATATGACGCTTGAACAATGTTGGCATCACGAGGTATTACTATGCTCACATAATTTGCCACATCTATCAACTCATGTGTCGATTCGAGATTGATGAAATGAGTATGAATCGTGTGCAAGAGTCTGCAAAACAAAAAAGATTTTAAAGATGTTTAAGAATAAGATAGGGACCAAGCTCATAATGTGAAAGATAAGTTGCCATTAGGCTAGACCGAAATCTTGGCAACTATCTACATCAATTGCACAAATAATAAATTGTTTTTTTTATGCCCGTCGTGCCTCTTTAAATAAGCTAAATTACACATAACTCTATTTAGTTTGAGATGACTCATTAGAAGGCGATAATACCTGTTCCTGTGAGCGGAAATACATGAAAGGTGTATAATTAAGGAAATTTGACACTCTGGATGTATAAATATCAGCATACCTGCAGTTTGGAGCATTAAAAAGTTTATATAGTCAGAAATTATGAATAATAACCAATTTGACACATTAACTATGAAGTCTGGAAAAAAAAATAAAAAACAGAAATATGTACTTCTCTATTTGTCGCATCAGGTGACTCTTGTCCCACAAACCTGCGCGTGAAAGATATCCCCACCTAACAGCAAACGATCCATTAGTAAAGTTTCAAAACCCCGATGACAATAAATGTGATATGACTTCTTTCCAGGAAATAAGTCCAAGAAACCATAATTCATATTCACAATTTCACATTTTGTTTAAGCATATTAATATACTAACCTTTTGTTGAAGTGTTCACCATCCTCTTCCAACATTGGTGCAATTTTTTCATCCAGCCTTTGCATCACAATAAGCAGCTTCTGCACACTCTCTGTGAGTTCTTTATCATCCATATGAGTAGCAGCGAGGGTCTAAAATTGAATAGTAAAGTTATATGTTGCACAGTCCAAAGAACCAACATGATAAGCTGATAAAAAGGGGAATATGAATCACATCCAACTCGCTAAGAAAATATACAAAAGAAAAGAACTCAATATATTCATATATTGGTATGATATGGAACATTTTGAAGTTTTTTCAAAGATGTGTGACACTATCATTGAAAAAACGTTCATAATTCTAACATAAAAAATGCTTGGAGGAAAGAAAAACTAAACACTAAACAAGAAAGTAACATATGCCAAATGTAACAATCAAGCCTCGTATTAATCCTAAGGTGGATTATTAAGCTAGATAGATGTTCCAAGTACTAGTATTAATGAAGATAGCAAAACAGACAGAAGTAGGGGACTGTTGAGTGACAGACTAGTTAATCAGATAATTACTTGAGCAGGGCGTCCCATGTTTCTCCTCTGCAGAGCTAAACGGAGTTGATTGAAGAGATCGCCAATGACTTCTTTCTGATTTAAAAGTTCTACTAGTCTAGCCCGGTGTTCTCGACTATGAATCAGAGCATTATACTGCAGCAGCATAAACAATTAGTAACAAACACTTAACTGAGAAAAGAAATCTTTTATATAATAAAACAAAACCCTTAGTGGGTACTTTCGTATTTCGGAAAAAAGAATATTTCCTTATTAGGTAATATTTTAATTATTATTTTTTAATTTAAAATTTTAAAAATTTATTTTGTTGATATACTACACAAGTATAAGATAAATACAAAAAAATATAGATAAGATGCAACTAACAACTGGATTAAATTTTTTAAATGATTATCTTTAATAATAAACAAATATAATTAAAAATCATAAATCAAACAAAATAAAGATTAAATTATTTGTTTTTTAAGAAATAAAAATATATCATTTAAAAAAAAATTTAAAAACCCGCGCGTGCGCGGGTATTATAACTAGTATATTATAAAAATAAACCCATAAACACTCCATATATAAAGGCATATGTATCAATCAAGAAATAGCTGTCCCTGCTTATAGTTGTTTTTTGGAACATTATCTTTGTTAATGTATGACTGCAAACTGTATTCTACTAATTATGGAAACATACAGAACTGTTTAGCAACTAACAAACAGTTCCCTCCTTTCAAGGACTTGTTAACTGTTATTTATAGCAACTAACAAAACAGTTTCTAGTTTGGCCAAAGGCTTCCTATTTTTCATCTTGCATGACGTTGTAGAACACATGCCATTCAATTTATATAGCTTACCTCTTCTTCCAATTCTCGACAAATCAATGCTGTCCGCCAACGAAGATGCACTTTCGAAACGCTTACATCTGTATAGATATGATCGCCTACATACAATATCTCATCTCCATGAATGCCTAACGAATTTTCAACCATCTGGGCACTTCCTCCAGAATACAAGCCCCCTGAAAACAACAAATGAAGAATGTTATGAATATTCTTTATGATTAGTAAATCAGAGCTAATACAATTTTTATTTCTTGGGTGTCTAAAAGGGAAAATCCAGAAATATAGTCCAAGTATACACAGAACATAGATCAGAAACAATATATACATATATCAGAGATGATAACAAATTAAGGGCTTCGAGCAAGCTAACGTAAAAACTGATTCAAAACAGATAGTGGCAGAGGGTTGAATTCTATGGAGTATGTCCTGATTCTAACCATGACATATTCAAGAAGCCAGAGCAGCATACTAAATCTCCTGAACTATTACATAGCATGAGCAATACCCTACAAATACACACTTTTGGCCATTAGAGCGAGAATCTCTGAGCATATTGGTCCTTCCTTCCATCAACGCCACCAAATTTTGCTAATATTTAGAGGCTAAAGAATTAAGAAACTGATAACTAAACATGAACTTGTGGAATGATCACATGAAATTTGACTCTCAAATGAACTTGTGGATTGATCCAGTGGAAATGGAGTTAAAAGATCATTGTGTCTTTGTGAGTGGTGAAAATCATAGCCTAACGCATGAAAAAGTCAATATACAGAAAGGTTCTCCCCTATTCTGATTCTGACTGATCCAAAGTTACAAGCACAGCTCCGAAGTCACTGGTGGAAGTGGCCAAGAGAATACTCAAATCAACACCATCTCCCAGTTTCTGAATCATCTGATGACCTGGTGATATTGTGGCAGGACTAATGAAATTAGGAAGAGCTTGGAGTGTCAACTGTCTATCAAGACCAGCCAATAAAGAAGGTTCTTCGTCAAGTCTCAGATCAGAAACAATATATACATATATCAGAGATGATAACAAATTAAGGGCTTCGAGCAAGCTAACGTAAAAACTGATCCAAAACAGATAGTGGCAGAGGGTTGAATTCTATGGAGTATGTCCTGATTCTAACCATGACCTTACTTGATAATTAAGTAGCCTTACTGATTCTTTACTAACTCAACTTTAAACTCGGATGTCAGATTATTGACCACTATGTAATATACATAATGTATCAGAGAGTGAGCAACATAAAGTGTTACAGATAGAGGGAATGGTACACTGGAAACTAGCTTATTCGATCAAAAATTAATTTCTAAGTTACATATTCAAGAAGCCAGAGCAGCATACTAAATCTCCTGAACTATTACATAGCATGAGCAATACCCTACAAATACACACTTTTGGCCATTAGAGCGAGAATCTCTGAGCATATTGGTCCTTCGTTCCATCAACGCCACCAAATTTCGCTAATATTTAGAGGCTAAAGAAACAGACTTAAGAAACTGATAACTAAACATGAACTTGTGGAATGATCACATGAAATTTGACTCTCAAATGAACTTGTGGATTGATCCAGTGGAAATGGAGTTAAAAGATCATTGTGTCTTTGTGAGTGGTGAAAATCATAGCCTAACGCATGAAAAAGTCAATATACAGAAAGGTTCTCCCCTATTCTGATTCTGACTGAACCAAAGTTACAAGCACAGCTCCGAAGTCACTGTTTTCNTGGAATGATCACATGAAATTTGACTCTCAAATGAACTTGTGGATTGATCCAGTGGAAATGGAGTTAAAAGATCATTGTGTCTTTGTGAGTGGTGAAAATCATAGCCTAACGCATGAAAAAGTCAATATACAGAAAGGTTCTCCCCTATTCTGATTCTGACTGATCCAAAGTTACAAGCACAGCTCCGAAGTCACTGGTGGAAGTGGCCAAGAGAATACTCAAATCAACACCATCTCCCAGTTTCTGAATCATCTGATGACCTGGTGATATTGTGGCAGGACTAATGAAATTAGGAAGAGCTTGGAGTGTCAACTGTCTATCAAGACCAGCCAATAAAGAAGGTTCTTCGTCAAGTCTACAAGAAACTGTACATAATCGTCTTGTTTTCCTAAGTTTTTTTTTTTTTTTTTTTTTTTTTTTTTTTAATCAAATACCATATTGATTCTGGTAACTGTTGTGTTTTGTGGCTACAAAATGAAGTATGTGAATTTGCCGGAATTCCGGATGTTGATAGCCAACCATCACAGACTCATAATGGTCGGAACTACAACCAAAAGAAGTGGAGAGGCTGGTTAGTAGAGGAATGGAAAGAAACAAAAACTGATGTATTTACATATGTAAATGACAATTATGCTCATCATCTGATATGAAATGATTACTTTGAGCAGTTTATACTAACAGTTATCAGACAAGGACTGACTAAATGGCTGGAAAAAAATAAAAAATATGTCGCAGGTTTTGTAATGGTCCAAAGATGATTTCACAATTTAGTCGAGAGCTAATGCCAAAGAGAACATGATATGTTCACCTGGACGAGCCTTGAAACATGGTCGCATGAGGCCATCACTTGTCACTACTTCATACAAAGGATGTGACAATCGAAAGAATTCTGGCTTCCTAGCTGAGACAATAACCTACATTAAACAGAGAGACTTTACAAACTCAAACATGTAGAAGTTTATTTTCTTGCGGTTGCAGTAGTCTACATTCAGCTACTTAGTTCGATCATTCAGAATGCCATTCTAGAATCTCAAATGCGAAATTAAGGTTCATATTATGTTCCAGTAGTTCCTTTATGATTGATTTATTAGTGACATCGATCAAATAATTTAAAGTAATCTATTTCATCTTTAAACAGCAGAGCTCCCTGTTTTTTTTCCTAAAGTATAACACATACACAACAACAATAACAACAACAACAACAACAACAATACCCAATCCCGCCGGAGCGAGGTATGGGGAAGGTGAGATGTAGACAGTCACACCCCTACCCGAGGGTAAAGGGACTGCTTCCAGAAAGACCTCTGGCAAGTGTGTGTGCAAGATAATAGACTTTATGTGTGGTCGTGTGCGTGTGGATGGAAAAGATAGTGACATAAAAGAAAGCATATATAGCAAAAACAGACAAGCGTGCATAGAGCCATAGACATAAACGCATACCAACATAGAAACATGAGAGCATTCAAGCATATATAAGGAAAATATGGCTCTACGGGCACATACAGATTAGGTGATAAAGAAAGTCAAAGGTGGATAACAGGAAGCTTGAACTAACCATTTCAAATAGATCTCGCCAGTTCATATCATTTGGAAGAAATCTATTAAAAGAATGTCGCATCATCTTGTCTGTATATATGTAATCCGAGTTGGTGATCAACAATAACTTTTTACCAGCCTGGTGAGATGAAAACATAATACTTCAGAATATAACTTATCTACTAGTTAAATGTATTTTATAATAAAAAGGTGATTCACAGGACATGCCTCCTTTTGGTCCAGAAGTGCTAAAGGTAGCTCCGGATCAGGTTCTACAAACAGTTCCGGCTTAGACATAATCTCACTCTGTCAAAATTCAGTCGAATAATTAATGCCTATGAATCCTACTATTCAAGACCTAAATCAATTATATATGTACCTTGAGTTGACCTTCTACGTGAGCCCTGAATAGGGCCTTACCAACAGCCTGAAATGAGGAAGAAAATTCATAGATTGGTAGAAGTTAACACACATAAAGTTGACCCACAACATATACAGGTATATTTAACATCCGTATGTACTTGCCTTGTAAAGCCCTTTGTACTCAAGTACACCAAGATCTTGTGAAATAATACCTTCATCAAATCTATCAACCATCTGAAATACAAGAAAAATGGATCAATTTAAATTATACTTTATTATTACCTCACCAGTCAGCTAATTTTGAAGGAAAAACTTCACATTTAACTCGCACTATTTGCATTATATAGACCACAACCAAGGAAGGGTTTGGTAAAATTTTCATGAAACTTCTTATAAAGGCAACGAACTTATGATGTCTAGTGCAAGTAGGCATATATGGCAGATACAAGGACAAATTTAGAATCATTTACGCATACAGCCAAAGATAACATCAGCAGTCACAGATTCAAGAAAAAGGAATAACGGAAATTTATGCAAAAGCTCGCATCAAAGGAATAGACTACCTGCATATATGCCACTGCTTCTGAAACAGAAAATAGCGTATTGAGAAACTCCCATCGACTTTCATTCCGCAGATCCACCAGTTCCCTTCCATACATTTCACTTTCATACACACAAAAAAAATTACAAAGCAAGACAAATTCAGATCCAACTTCCGCCAACAAGCTTACAAGTAAAATAAATGTGATGAAGGTATAAACAACATACTAGATAAAAAACAACTTCATAATAGTTGAATCAACATAAAAATGAGAGAAGCATGTGTGACTTCATCAATCATATGATACTCAACCATAAGATATGGGAAAAATAATTATGTCAACTGCATATAAAATACTATTCTAACTAGATATAATAATCAGTTCATCTACTCTCTGGTCTCGTACAAAGCTAAGTTACAAGCCACACCTGAGAGCCTGGGTAGATAGCAGTTTTGTGCCATGCATAGCCCTCTTGACATAGCCAAATCGGTCAGCCTTAACCAAGTTTCCATTCTCTTTATCTATAACAAGCCCTCTGATAACCTATTAGAACATCAGACCAAGTAATTAAAAAAAAAAAAAAAAAAAAAAAAAAATCTTGATCACTTATGTAGCATGAGAAATTCAGCCTTCAGAGGGATAAACTGATGAAGAATTACCAAGTCAGGGTCAAAAGCAAGTCCATCAACAGGAAAACCAACTGTTTTTAGATTCTCCATACAATAGTCATAAGCCCGTCCTTCCCAAGCCTGCAAAAGTTAATAAAACCAAAGTTACTTGTGAAAATGGAAGAGTAGAACAGCATATGAAACTAAATGAAGAGTATTGTGTGACTTATTTAATATGACTGCTTGAACATTAAAGCTGTTTATATATGGTCTCAATACGAAGTACCGATTGGCATTTACCGTGACATTATAGTGCATTAAAGTGTAATCCATGTCATATCCAATTGCACTGATTGACCGAAGATTCAATGTGCGGGTACAAAATATGCCACGTGAAGAATGAATGGAAGAAGATGGATCCTGCACAGGTATGGTACACTTCAGGAAACAGAAAGGAATAACATGTCAAAGAAATGAGAATTTGGTATATTGAAGGAAGGATTAGCATCCTACAAAGATTTATTTCGAGAAACTAAAATTATAAGCAAAGAGAGGGTAACTAAGCGATCACGTTTAGCATAAGAAAACATTAGTATTAACCACATTATTTTAAGCATGCCATTAGGCAGAAAACAAAGTATGCAAAGAGTTGCCGATGGACCATCATTACTAATGCATATAGCAAGATAAACTTGAATAAATTTCAGTACTGCAATTCCAAACGTGAAAGAAATAAAAGATATTAAAAACAAAAACCTGTATCCCTAGGTCATTAAGCAAACCCTCAGCTTCGATTGCTTGAGACCTGGCAACTTCCTCTATAGGACCTTTCCATGCAACATCTGTCTGACCATTTATCCCTGCTTCAACACCACCATACATATGTAAGAATACATATACCAATTCTAATCAAATAACTGGTAGTGCTCTTAAATAACAAAAGTTCAAACGACATGATGTTGGGAAAAAGGTAGCCAACAGTGTCGCGGATCTAGAATTCTGTCAAAGAGTATGCCTTTTTATAAACACCAAAAGGGTGTGCATTTAGTGTTAACCTATAAAAATATTCAAACAATTTTTTTACTTTTTTACACTAAAGAGTCAAGTATGTCCACCCGTGTACAATGCTACATTGGTGTTCAGTTGGCCTTTTGAAATAGTGTAAATATATGACTAATTTGACTAACTTTAAAGCAAATTTTGCCCACCTGACCCGATAACGATTTGAATTTTCTAAATCACTATCCACTTACGTCTTGCAATGTTTTTGCTGCAAGGACAATCCTACGGTCTAGCCTACTTATGCTAGTTTCGATTATATAAGAAACGTGGAGTAAAACAAATTTGGTGAAAATGTGCAGATAAACCCGACTGACCCAACCCAAGACCCGTTTAGGCATGTGTTCCCAAATGACCCGTTAAGACCTCATGTGACCCTACCCTACTCGCCTATTTTGCCACCTCTTGGTCTAGGTAAGAATGTAATCAAGTCAAAAGAATGTCAATCCATGGGCCCACTAGAGAAATTTTATGGATAAAAGGTCAAGGGTTCCGGTCTCGGCTCTTGCTCACTCCAGCTGGTGCCCAACTAGGCAGAGGCAGGAGAGTTGCCGTAGCTATTCCTTGTGGGGTGGGGGTCTAGGGTGTTCCCGCCAATTCACACCTCATGAATAATATAAAATACAAAAATCAAAGAAGCAAGGTTAGCAAGGGTACCATATTTAAGGTTCAAGTCACCCTTGGTACTCTCACCAAGATAATCAACATCACAGTCATCATCAGAAGTATTAACACAAAACATATCATCACTGACACCCGTTATCACATCACTAGTAGTAGCAGAATTAGCGTCAACGCTGCATTGACAATGTTGTTGTTGTCTTTTGTTGTTGGTATTAGAAGTAGTAAGACTGAAAGAAGAAGATTTAAAAATGGGTGAAACTGAAACGATGACAGGATTAAGAACAGGGTTTCTGATTATGGCATAGTTGAAGTTAAATGTCGTGCCCGCCATTGAAGCTGATTATTAATTTGGGGGCAGGAGTAACAGAACCAGAAAGAGTTTAGTTTTGGTATGTGTTTGTTTTGTACTTTTGTTGGATTTTCTTTTTATTGGATAAGTGGATCAAGTTGTCAGAGGTGTTAAACTGGATATGTACGGATTTAAAAGGCTAAGCCCATACATAAATGCTTTTACTATATTGGGCTTCTTTAATTTTCTTTTTCAATTATGGGATCTATACTACGTTTACTTCACTCTTTTGGAAAAAATAAATAAATAAAAAATTATATTGACGGGAATCATTATTTTCGTTGATGTTTCATTGCGATTGACCTCAGGACTCATTTCCACAAAGCTCTTCTATACTAGTCAACTCAACGTTTGCAATGAAGGTGAGTTCATTAGGGCATGCTTCAAAAGTGTTTACGTCACTCTTTATCATCTTTTTATTGAAAAAAAAATGTACTTGTTGAGGTAAAAATCTGCTCTCCGGTCGTACCTAACAACCTTTCAGACTAAGTTAAGCGGCATCTTTCAAGCACATACACAAGAGGAAACACGCATTAGCCTTACCTTAGTTGTGACCCCAAGACCAAGCTCCGGCGTGAGAATAAGTATTTGTGATAGGCCGGAAGGCACGGCTATAAATGAGAGTAAATATGAGAGTAAAAGATTGCATGTTTGAATCATCCGCAGTTCCTCTTTAAAGCAATTTTCTTGGTGCGTTTCTTGTCAATAAAATTTTTCTCAATATGATCTCAAGCATCCTTAGTAGTTTTCGGATCAGCAACAACGAGAACTTCTTGGAGAGCATCCGTAAAGGGTTAAGAAAATTCCTGACTTGACAATGGAATCAGCTTTCAACCATTCAGCAGTTGGAGGGCCGCAGCAGCCCCACTAGATGATTCATCTTTGATGTGTTTGATAACTTCAGAACCTTGAAAATGATTCTTAAAAAAATAACATCAAGAGGAATAATTCAGTTTCTCAACATCTAATTTGGCAGGTACAAGAGAGATGATGTTGTTAACAATAAGTCGATTAAGGAATTAAAGAAAAAAAATGAGGTTGACTGAAATTTGGGTCAACTGAATTTTGAGGATGGGTTAAGTGTTAGGGTTTTTTTAGGGGATTAGTATCTTTGGCTTTGATATCACATTTTGATTAATTGATTTATTCTATAATGTCATAATACAAAATAAATAACAATAAGATCAGTTAAGCTCCACAACACCAAATAATGAGCCTAGACAATATAATCCACTAACAGTCACTTGATCTCTATTAACATTTGCTAGAAACCAAAAGGTCTTTGACCTATCGATAAGTAAGTGGCCCAACAAAAAAAAGTGCTTGTGAGTTGAAGTCTCATTCGAGAGATATGTGAGAATTGTGGGTGATATNTTCTTTTTTCTTCTAAGAATTCAAATGTATATATGCATAAACATAAATACAATTAAACAAGGAATGTAATGCCCGCCGCGTTGCGGCGGGGCTTTTTTTTGCAAATTTTTTTATGAATAATGTTTGAGTGAGGCTTCTGGTAGTAAGATCGTGGTACGTTTTTGGTCGACACGTATTGTAATTGTTTCGAACAAATATTGTGTGAAACTATATTTGTAGTTGTAGTATGACGTTCTTTCTGGAATAAACGTTGTGTCGGCCAACAGTGTGTTGTGACGGAGCTAATTTTGACCGTTATAGTTTTAAAAAAATTTAGATAATTTTAATGTTATTTGATAGGTTAAGAGTGCATTTTGAAAGTTCTTTTATTTAGAAAGTATGTATATATTAAACTTGAATATTTTTTTATAAAACCGTACATATGTCAAAAGTATATCAATATTGGGCTTGTTTTGTTCGTTATCGAGAGGGCTTTTTGCCAGTATTTTTTTTATTCAAGCAACCGGTACGTATCTGTTAGATATTTGGCAAATAAAATTTGTTATATTAAAAAGTCGTAAATATTAAAAAGTTCAGCGTGTGATCTGTAACTAAAATTTATATTAAAGAAATGTTTGTTACATTTTTTAATTGTGAACCAATGATGGCGCTGGTAAAAATTAAAAAAAAATCTAGTACAAAAATAAAAAGGGGCCTTAGCAAAATGACATTGGACAACAGTAAGCCCACAAAAAAAATTATATTTAAAGAGACCTCAAGGCAATTAGTAGTATACAAGTAAGAAGACGCCCGCCGCGTTGCGGCGGGAGTTTTCAATATAGTTTTACGGTTAAGCTAACTTTAGTTGTCGATAAAGAGGTCGTAAATATTGGATCGTATATGTTACTAATATGGCGGTCTATTTTCCGTTTAACTGTGTTTGCAAAAAAGTCGTATTTAGATCAGGGTATGGCTTTAATAATAGCACTAACATTTAGTGAAACATTTGTTTTCTTTGATACAATAATTGGCATTCTTATTAATATAACAGCGGGCTATTTGTTGGACAAAAGCGAGGCCAGTAAGAGACTAATATTTATTAGAATATTATAATACAAATTTGGTTGGTTGTTGACGGCTTGACGCTAAATATCCAAATTATTTTATGCTGGCTTTTCGTTTATTGATGCTACATATCCAAATTATTTTATGCTGGCCTTTCATTATCAACCATCTGCAGGCCTGTGATACTGGGCTAATAAGAAGCTCAAAAAAAACAATATTTTAATAGAATAAGCCCATCTCAAGGCAATTAGTATGTATATATAATTAGCATTTCAGATAACAAACTTAATCAACTTGAGAAACTTTATTATTATTTACCAAAAACGTGAATGTATTATGCATAAAAAATTTCGGAGGCGACCATCACAATAAAGTTGACTAAAATAAGGTCAAAATATATGTGCGCTAGTCTATTTCTTATTTTTGATGGATCCAATTTTGTATCACATGGACAAGATGTTAAAAAAGAATTCAATGTCACTTGGTTGATGTCGATAATGATTTATGGCTATGTTTGGCAAAAGTAGCTGTGAGCAGTAGCAGTGAGCAGTAGCAGTGAGCTGTGAGCAGTAGCTGTGAGCAGTAGCCAAAAAAGCTCACAGCTTCATAAAGAAGCATTGGGAAAATGAGCTTTCCTAAAAAATAGCAAAGCTCACAGCTCTCATGCCAAACGAACACTAAAAATCAAAAAGCTCATTGTTCACTGCTCATTGCCCAAAAAAGCTCCAAAAAGCTTTGTGCCAAACATAGCCTATATCCACTCACCGTCCCACCTCCTCACTATGTTTATAGTCCTGCCGACAACTAGTGCCATATATAGCATAAAACGGAGAATATGCTAGGAATATCATGTTTAAAGGATCTCCCTTTGCAAAATTTGTAAAAACACCCACTGAAATATAATTAAATCTTACATTAAGTAATCAGTAGTAATAAACGTAAAAGGTTTTATCATAATTTGATCAAACCAAGTCTAGGCAAATGATTTGGTAATCCTGATTCTTTTAGTTAAATGGAGTATTATTATTATAAACAAAAACAATAACATATTTTACAACAGAATAGAATTATGTAAAACTAAGAAAATTACTAGTATGAGTTAAACAATACCATATCACTAAATAGTCTGGTCTAGTCTAGTTTGCGTGAGGCTTGATCATACCGTCACGTTACGTCTCGCGCTATTTATAACATTGGTTACAATCCTATAAAAAATACTCCCTCCGTCCCAAAATTTAAGTCCAGTTTGACTTTTTGAATCAAACTTTGACCTTAAATATTTTTGTTTGTATTACATAATACTCGATGCAAAATATATAAATGGATAGTATTTTAAATATATTTTCATTTGGTATAATTTTCATCAAGTGATATATAATACAAACAAAAATATTTAAGGTCAAAATTTGATTCAAAAAGTCAAATTAAACATATGTTTTGAAACGGAGGTAGTAAGAGAAAAACTCATTTTCTTAAAAGTTTAAAAGACATTCTTAACCCAACACGTGTTTCACCTTTTGCCCCATTTCATTTTCATAGTGTCACTTTTAGTTCTTATCTTTCACAACTTAATTAAATCTTTACCCAAATTTTTATTTAAAAAAATCACAAAAAATAACAAAGTTAGGTTTCAATGTCTATTTTCCTTCAATCTCTACAAATTACAACCCTTTTCAAAAATTCAAATTTCATCATAACTAGGGTTTCATTCAATTTGATGTGAAACGAAATTACTATAACAAATATTGATATATAAACCCTAAATTAACATCAATTTTTCATATTTTTAGTTTTTTTATCAAGTTTTTCTCATAAAATTTCAAATAAATCACGTGTTTATGAAAACACCCATAAGGTGTTAGATGAAATATATCAACGAAGCAATTTTGTGATTTTAGAGTTTGAAAGTTTTTATTAGAATATAAATGTTTTAGCAATTCAAAAAGCTTCAATATTTTGATAAAGAACAAAACTTTGAATTTGCAATTGTTCATTAGTTCATCAAAGAAATTTCAGCAAAGAAGTTGTTCGTCAAAGATGTGGAAGAAACAAAACTATTCATCAAGTAATTTTTCATCAATGAATATCTATCAAGATGATTGTCTATCAAAGAAAGTTGATGAAACAAAATTATTCATAAAAAATAAAAATATTTTTAATATGCATCAAATAATATAAAAATGTGTGGGATGTTCATCAGTTTTTTTATGCTCATCAATACGTGTTCATCAATACAAAATGTTTATTAATATACTGCCAAAATGTTTATTTATACAAACTATTCAGCAATAAAAAAATGTTCATCAATATCCAAATGGTCATCAGTATCCAAATGTTCATCAATATTGCCCCTGGAATCAATACTTTGTTCGAAACAAATAAGAAGTGACACATGTCAATATATGGTGACTTTTTAGGAGGGAGTCAACTTTTTATTTGACCATCCTCATAGGTAATATAGGTCCTGTGTAACTAAAGTTTTATTTAGTTGGTCGGTTTGATATGTAAAACTTGGATGTTCAACCAATTCGCAAGAAGGGAGTCATTTATTATTTACATGGTAACTTTAGTTGTTTTCTTTGTCTAAAAATAATTGTCAATGACGAAAAACTATATCGTTTAAGAAAAAAATAATGATTACTGCTTTCTATTTTTTATTTCCTGTTTTTGTTAAATGAGAGTTTTACGTTTAACTAGTTAATAACGTATTTTTTTAAATATGATAAATTTGATTAAACTTTTTTATTAAAAAAGACATTATTGATTTTCTTTTTCTTACTTTTTTACTTCTTTTCTACTTTTGTAAAATGACAGTTTTATGTTCAACAAACTAATTAATATTTCTATTCTAGATTTTGTAATAAAATTTGTTGTAAAAATAATATGATAAAACTCTATCGAACTTCCTTTTTTATTTTTAATATCAAACAGTTAGTTTAAATCAAGTCATTGGAGAAATTATAGTCAGTCAACAATCTCAAAAAATTCGCGATAGAAACGAATAAAGTGCAACAAAAATGACTTTAAAAAAAACTCAGAATCTCAAAAAAGCCAAGTCAGCAACCTACATGTCATTCCACATAAGCAATCATAAACCATCCCCTAATCCAACGGCAAACATTAAACAAAAGCGTACGTCAAAAACACATAAAAGCATGTCAAACTCATAACCATCGCGCGCGAACGAGTGCTAAACTCCCATCACATGCCACGTCATATCAAACGGTGCACAAATTTTAATACAACCATATTTTAAAAAATATAACATATCCAACGACCCATATTTAAAATGCCACTCCAACAAGCCTCATGATAATCACCCTTCCACGCAACCAAAAAATATATAAAAAAGAACCCACCGCTTTAAATATATAAATTCTTTACTTACATTTTAATCCAATATCTCACACAATCTAACAAATTACCCTTTAGCGAAAATCCAGTTTTTTAGTTACAAAAATATATGGAGGTGACAGGATCTGTGTTTGGTCAGGTACCATGTTGTTTTAAGGAATCTGTGCATGGTTTGAAACAACAACATAGGATGTTTTGTCGGACACGTGTAAGATGTTGTGATAATGGGTTTAGTGATAAGAGTCATGTGGAGTATTATAATGGTGGTACTACTAGGATGTCGATGGTTAAGGTTAAGGATGATAAGAGAATGGAGATTAAGGTTAAGGAAGAAAAGAAGGAGTTAAAGAAGAAGATGAAGTTGTTAAAAGGTTTGTCTAAGAATCTGGGGATGTTTTCTGAGATAGGTTTTGGTTTGAATGTTGATGGGGATGTTGAGTTGGATCAGAAAGTTAAAGGACAGATGATTTCGGTATGTTTGGTTTTCTGTTTGGTTTTTGTAGTTAAGTGCTTATTATGTCTTTGATCTTTAGCTGATTAGTTTGATGCTGAAATTTAGATTAGCTCATTAGATATCTTATTAATTGTCAAAGGGTAGATTTAGAGGTGGCAAATGGGTCGGTTTGGGTCACGGGTCAGATGGGTCATGGGTCGAACATGTCATTTTTAAACTTAATAAAATTTGTAAAAATTTCTGGCCCATCTGACCCCTACCCGTGACCCAACCGGACCCATTTGTGCTGGCTCTAGGTAGATTTGAGGTTTAATTAGTGCTACCAAAGTAATTCTACCAAAGGGCTTGTGTTCTGCTTAGGACAAGTGACATAGTTTGCGGTATATATATTGTGTTATAGATAGTTGCAGTTTTAAAAAAAGAAAAGGTACCAAAGTAGTACTTATTTTGGGACTAATGGAGTATTTACGAATAAGCCATTGAGATTATATTTATATGAATACAAGATTTAATCATTATTGAATAGAAATAGGACTTTCTAGTGATGAATAGCTACATGAATATGTGATGTGTACGTCAAATCCAGTGGTCAATTTCATAATATTGGGTAACCAATTTGGCTGTTTTTTTTTTTTTTTTTTTTGATAGATTTACTTTGGTCACCAATTACTGATTTCAATATTTTTGTCATTAGAAAATATATAACGAGTGACTTTAGTGATACTGAATACATTGGATGTAAATTAGTGATATGTCTTCATTCCCTTCAATTAAGTTTGTTAATTATATAAGTTAATATGATTAACATTTGTCAAAGATCATTATATTCTGATTGAAAACTCTTTTTTAGTATAAATCAGTGTGATTAATGGTGAATATTGATGATTGTGCAGGAAGCAACAGATGTGTTAGTTGCACAATTGCAAAAGCTAAAAGCAGAGAAGATGGAATCAAAGAGGATTAAGAAAGAAGAAAAGGCAAAAAAGAAAGCTGCCAAGATGATGATGATGGAGTGCAAGGAATCGTCATCATCCGAGAGTTCATCTTCCTCGGAATCCGATTGTGATAATGTCATGAACATGAAGGAAATAAAAACCAAAAAAACCTCAAATACTTGTCAAGAAACACCATTATCTTTGGCTCTTCCAGTGACTGTTCCTGTTCAAATATCTGAAAAAATGGAAACCAAAGTGATCGAGAACGCAATGTTGAAGGATCTTACTTTGGTAGAAGAAGGGTCTAAGAAGATTGAGGTTTGTATGGGAGGCAAGTGCAAGAAATCCGGAGCCGCAATGTTGATGGAGAATTTTCAAAAGGCAGTTGGAGAGCTTTCACTACTGAACATATTTAGGCTTGATGCTAAGCTTTCCAGAAATACCAACTTTGTTTCCTAACTCTCAATATTCACTGATTTACAACTAGTTTTCCGAGGCCATTTTTAGTCGTATTTCAGAAATTACTAAGTGTTATATTTACGACGAAAACTTGTATTTTCACAATTTATCACCAAATAACTATCGTACAACATTATTACACTATATGAACATGTAATATTCATTATGACTTAATACGATAGTATAAATTATATTATCGACGATTATTCATATTTTGAAATAATACGAGTGGTATAGATTATAAGTGCAAGTGCATACACGAACTCATTTCATAATCTAAATTAGATTACATGCATTCATTTTAGGTTGCGGCTAGAAGTTGCACCTCATCACTTCAGTTCATACATTTCAGATTGTACCATCACTTAAGGTGAGTTTTCATAGCCCCGTATGCATTCTTTTATTGTTTTCAAATCCCACGGGGGAGAATACATTGTACCATTTTTGTACGGACCTAAGTATACAAATTCAAGTACAATGCTTAAGTTACCACATTGCATATGAAAGTTCCCCTATTATCATGAACCGTTAATTGTATTTAAGCGAGAGTGAGTGGATAGATCTATTGAGGGTGACGCCTCCATCCGTGTTGGGGTTACCAACAGTCAAGCGGATGCATTTCATTTTTATTCATATTAGAGTGTCTGGCAAAACACTCTTTAGGGGCATTACATACAGTCAAGCTTCGGGGTCATGAACTTAAGGGCTATTGTACTATTTTTCATTAATTATGTGACAGTTAGTCATACAATTATACTTATGGTTTCCGTATAACATTCATTTTCATAAACCTATGATTTCTCACCAACATTATTGTTGACGTTTTTAGCAATGTATTTTCAGGTAACTAAAGTAACAACATGTGACATGCATTTGGACCAACATGGAGTCGAGGAGTCGACGCGTCTCACTCTTTTACTTCATTGCACTTATGAATCGTTTGATCTTGTCGTACTTATTTTCAATAAATTTGTAAAACCATTTGGGACCTATGTTTGTAAACTTTTATGTTTTTAATAAAATGATCAAACGTTGTATTTACAAAACGACACTTTAGGTCATTCAATGTAACCTTGTATGAGATGCCATGATCGTTACACCCGGGAATTCAATTCCGCTGCCATTTAACAGGTAAATTCAGGGTGAGACATTGTGATCTTCAATTTTTCTCCTATTTCCATTAGCTGGATGCATGTCATTATGATCCATCAGCTCATACCTTTCACTCCGTGCTAGACCTGTCACTGAAAGTGTGAAATGCTTCGAATTGCATTGGAGTCTGGGAAAAAAATAAAATGTCAAAATGAAAAGACATGAGTTTAACTCCCTAGTACGTTTCTGTCTTAAACCGTTGTGTACAATAAAGATGAAAGCATTTACACTTTTACGCCGCAGATTCGGAGTTGAAAGACCGAATGACAACCATATGAAGTACCACAACAGCCGCACCAGCTTTCTCCAACGGCTTCCGCCCCTCCTCAGCCGTCTCATCAAGCTTTCATGAATACATTGACACTGAAAAAAAACTTTTAACATATTATAAGAAAACTAAAAGTTAAAACTGATTAAAAGTCGATGAAAACAAACTTACGACAATACTCAGTCCGTCAACACTTTTATCAAACACCTTGCTAGCACTAATTCCACCTAGTTCGACCAACCAACTACAAAAGAACATGTAAATATAAAATATTATAGCTCATTTTGTTCCGTAACTGATATTATACCGTAAACATGAGCCTAAAAATTCATATCCGATAAACATAGGTAAATTATTTAAACCCATAATTAAAAGTAAAATTATAACCTTCAAAAGAAATGTATTGTCAAAAACAAAAGGTAAAATCATAAAACAAAATTACAATACAAACTTTTCATAGTATAATTGCTTACATGCAATCTCACTGTGTTTGCAACAATCTTCTTTTTAAATTGGACACAAATTGATATATAAAAAAGATTATAAATCTGAACGGTATAGTGTTTTTGCAGAAAAAAATGTTTGTGATGAGGGTCTGCACAATGGCACATCAGCAACCTGTCTACGGGGTCTTTGTGAAAGTCTTTGGCCTAAAATTATCTAAAATCAGACAAATGATTTACCAATGGCAAAGACTTTTGCAGAAGCGTGCGAACATATACGAAGGTATAGACCTAAACCTTCACGAATCTGCGTGCATTTCCTTTTGCAAGAACCACAAAAAATCATATTGTTGCCTGAAATTTATACAGGTATGTGATCATAAAATACTGCAATAACATACAACAACCATAAATGACATTTTGCAACAATGAAACTACCTGTCGGCCATGACTAACCAGCTCCTAGTTGACCAAGAACATCCGCATGACATTCAACTCCGTCACAATCAACAGTCGCCTCATGGCGAATGAGGCTTGCTCCAAAATTGAGCGTCACTGATCCACCACCCGCATGCATGTAACCTGCCATAAAAAAGAAAATTTAATAAATGAATAACAATCCCATTGCGACATCATAAACATGAGTAAAAATCAGTAAGTCACTTACCGTGGGAAAATGAGCTGATGGGAGCATGTGGGTGTTCAGGTATAGGTATCGATGGAACGGAAGAGGTGTCGACAGCAACTGTTCCAGTATGCGAACAAACATTGTGCACGTACGACGGCGTCACATTTGGCATCACGTGAACCTGGTAAAAGGACATGGACAATAATTGATTAGCATATAGAAAAATGGCCAATGATCAACCACACCTACAATGTCCAACAAATCACCTCATGTGAGTCATTAAGTGAATCCTGATGTCGGCCAGAACCTGCGGTGGTATTTCACCTACCAAATAACCAATTATGTGTGCGCATTATTTAAATTACCCCATGGTTGCCGCAAAGTAGTAAGTTTCCACAAAGTTGCACAAAAGCTGTGCAGATCCGACTTGTCATTTGAAGTTTCATCACAAAGAACTTCTTGTGCCATCCATTGTTTACCCAAACATGTTTTCTGTCAATATAATCATCGTGAGCAAAGTGGAGACGCCACTTCTGTATGGCGAAAAATTACTTATTGGACAGAAATTGTATCGAGCAGACCCGTACAAACACTATTCACTTACTTGGCCTCATAGATGAACTGTCGTCGGCCAATAAACAACTGTTTTGTTGATGTGACGATCAACAGAAAGAGAATTAGACATATACGTTTGCTTTGGCTTCGGTAGAAGCACCGTCAGAAACAAAAAAGCCTGTATCACATCAAAGTTTAAATGGTTATAACGGGTTTAAGATTAGATGGATGATGGTAAAAAGTAGTAATTTAGTTCACCTTTTATCAGCGTTAATAAAGAAGCATTACAAACCTGGTTATCGAAACGGATTATACCTTAAAGAAATAAGCGGTTCTTAAAAAGTGCGGGTCTGTTGAAATAAGCAATCCCAAACACCCTGTTAACCTACAATACGTAAAAGTTAGATTTCTAATTCGAAGAGCTTACATGGATTTGCTTATATGCCCTGCTTATGGGCGTATTTAAATTTGGAAAATCTGATAACATCTCTTTTTATATAGCTTATGAGATTTATCAATTTGAGCTTATNTGTCCAACAAATCACCTCATGTGAGTCATTAAGTGAATCCTGATGTCGGCCAGAACCTGCGGTGGTATTTCACCTACCAAATAACCAATTATGTGTGCGCATTATTTAAATTACCCCATGGTTGCCGCAAAGTAGTAAGTTTCCACAAAGTTGCACAAAAGCTGTGCAGATCCGACTTGTCATTTGAAGTTTCATCACAAAGAACTTCTTGTGCCATCCATTGTTTACCCAAACATGTTTTCTGTCAATATAATCGTCGTGAGCAAAGTGGAGACGCCACTTCTGTATGGCGAAAAATTACTTATTGGACAGAAATTGTATCGAGCAGACCCGTACAAACACTATTCACTTACTTGGCCTCATAGATGAACTGTCGTCGGCCAATAAACAACTGTTTTGTTGATGTGACGATCAACAGAAAGAGAATTAGACATATACGTTTGCTTTGGCTTCGGTAGAAGCACCGTCAGAAACAAAAAAGCCTGTAGTACATCAAAGTTTAAATGGTTATAACGGGTTTAAGATTAGATGGATGATGGTAAAAAGTAGTAATTTAGTTCACCTTTTATGAGCGTTAATAAAGAAGTATTACAAACCTGGTTATCGAGACGGATTATACCTTACAGAAATAAGCCGTTCTTAAAAATTGCGGGTCTGTTGAAATACGCAATCCCAAACACCCTGTTAATCTACAATATGTAAAAGTTAGATTTCTAATTCGAAGAGCTTACATGGATTTGCTTATATGCCCTGCTTATGGGCGATTGAAATTTGGAAAATCTGATAACATCTCTTTTTATATAGCTTATAAGATTTATCAATTTGAGCATATGTACTTAAATAAGCCATAAACTCGTAAGCTTATGAAATTAAATCAGGCATAAGCTCAAGTTAATAAGGTATACAAAAAGTGAGTTTATCGGCTATAAAAAGGGGTACCCAAGAGTGGCGGTCAATATGGCTTCTAAAAATAAGCAATTCGAGCGACCACAATAATGATATGGATTTCTCCCTTACCCATCTTAAATAACAAACAAACAATTTACATCACCCAAAAAAAAACCTTATAGGACACACAATATGTACACATAGAGACGTTAGCAAAACGACATAGCTAAAAACATACAAATACAGTGATGACAAACATATCGACAGTTAAATTAAACCATTTATGAGTAACAATCTTATAAAGAAATCATAGGAAACTACACCTTTTGATTTTCAGAATTAACAATTTAGGGATTGCAGACTTACAAAATCCAATTACTAATTGCTGTTTCAAATGAATGGAGATTGAAGGATGCTTCAGTCAATTAAACAAAAAACATAAACAGATTAAGATGACAAAAGGGTATTTACCGATGCGTCTTCCGGCCTTCCCTCCCCCCTGGATTTTTTGTTACTTTCTTCTTTGTAAACTTCCACGTGCACCAAAAAATACCAAATATTTGTTATTATTGCACCCAGAACAAAAGTTGGAAAACATAACGGAAAATCCTAGATTTGGCTGCAACTTTTACAGTTCCGAACACCCGCAACCCACACAATTTTTGAAAGGGGGTGTGCGTAGAAGGTTTCAGAAGATTTTTTGAAGGCGGTGTGTGTAGAAGCTTTTATCTATGATTTGACCAATTCAATAACCGGATAAGTATACCCGAAAGTTGGGATAACGAAAGACCCAAGTAATAAATTAGTAAATACTATTATAATGGGAATAGTATTATAATGAAATCGGAAATAGTATTATAACAAAATCTGGGAATCTGTTCCATCAAGAAATGATATATATAGTAATGGAGTATTATTATATACAAAAATAATTATAAATTTTACAGCAAAATAGAATTATGTAAAACGAAGAAAATTACTAGTATGAGTAAATGACGCAAATAACGTTTATGTTGGCCGGCCCTGCACCAGGATTAACATTGTATATAAGTCAAGTTTATTTGATGCTACATTTCTATCTTAAATATATCTTTTTTCGTATCTTTTCTAGTTTTGCTTATTGTGGTTTGGGTGTGTACATAATCAGGGGCGGACCTATGTGGATGGTGGGGGGGGGGGGGGCGTTGCCCCCCCGAATTTCTTGTGAACACACAAAATATATAGCAAAAAGATTTATTTGGCAGAGAAAATGTCCGGTGCCCCCCACACAAATCGGAAGAAGTTCCTTCCACACTCTTTGAGATTATCAAAAATCAAAGTGTTTTTTACTTTTGAAAACTGTTGGAATCTTTATGGTGATTTTGCTCAAAAAAAATGGAGAAGATCGAACAAATGAAGAAGAGGAGGTTATTGGGAGATGTGAAAGTAAATTATGGGTAGTTGGACTCTTGGAGAGCGAGTGGTCAAAAAAGACAAAAGAACTATCAAATTTTATAGTTTAATAAATATATATAAATATTACTGTATTGAATTGAATTTGAGTACTTCTAGAGCTTTTAATAATCGAACTAAAGCAACTTTGTTGCCAATCACACCAGACCCGATCTGATCCGACTTGTTTCAAGTTACACTAAAAAAAATTTATTGCTCAATGCCCCTCGTGATCAAATTTCCTGGTTCCGCCACTTTACATAATCTAGTTAAACAATACCATATCACTTAATAGCCTAACCTGGTTTAGGTAATATGGGTTACAATCTTATAAAAAGCAGGAGAAAAACTCATTTTCTTACAAGTTTAAAAAACATTCTTAACCCAACACGTGTTTCATCTTTTGCCCCTTTTCATTTTCATAGTGTCACTTTTAATTCTTATCTTTGACAACTTACTTAAATATTTACCTCAATTTTAATTTTAAAAATCATTCAAAATAACGAAATTAGGTTTCGATGTCTATTCAATTTAATCATATATTCCTTCAATCTCCACAAATTACAACCCTTTTCAAAAATTCAAATTTCATCAAAAGTAAGGTATCACTCAATTTGATGTGAAACGAAATTACTATAACAAATGTTGATATATAAACCCTAAACTAACATCAATTCTTCATATTTTTAGTTATTTTTTTGCAAGTTTTTCTCATAAAATTTCAAATAAATCACGTGTTTATGAATTTTAGAGTTTGAAAGTTTTCATTAGAATATAAATGTTTTAGTAATTCAAAAGTCTTCAATATTTTGATAAAAAATAAAGATTGTGATGAACAAAACTTTAAATTTACAATTGTTCATTAGTTAATCAGTTCAACAAAGAAATTTCAGCAAAGAAGTTGTTCATCAAAAGATGTGGAAGAAACAGAACTATTCATCAAGTAAATTTTCATCAATGAATATTTATCAAGAAAGTTCTCTATCAAAGAAAGTTGACGAACAAAATTATTCATAAAAAGGAAAAATATGTTTAATATGTTCATCAAATAATACAAAAAATCTGTAAGATGTTCATCCTTTTTTTTATACTCATCAATACGTGTTCATTAATGCAAAATGTTCATCAATATACTGCCAGAATGTTCATCTATACAAACTATTCATCAATAGAAAATGTTCATCAATACAAAATATTCATCAATATCCAAATGTTCATCAATATTAATGCGACTATTATCAATACTTTGTCCAAAACAAACAAGAAGTGGCACACGTCAATATCTGGTGACTTATTAGACCTTTTAGGAGGGAGTCAACTTTTTATTTGATCATCCTCCTGGATGATATAGGTTCTGTATAACTAAAGTTTTATTCAGTTGGTCGGTTTGATATGTAAAACTTGGATGTTCAACCAATTCGCAAGAAGGGGGTCACTTATTTATTTATTTATCTGGTAACTTTAATTGTTTTCTTTGTCTAAAAGTAATTGTCCAATGACCAAAAATTAAAAAGAACTAATGGTTTTCTCTTTTATACTTTTTTTTATTTTGTGAATTGACACTTCTATGTTCAACAAATTAATTAATGTATTTATTTGAAATTTTGTAATAAAATTTGTTGTAAAAGTAATATGATAAAACTCTGTCAAACTTCCTTATTTATTTTTAATATCAGACAGTTGGTGTAAATATCAGGTCACATGGAGTAAAATTATAGTCACTTACTATAGTTACATGTTTCAC
The DNA here is from genome assembly GCA_014162995.1 of Artemisia annua. NCBI lineage: Eukaryota > Viridiplantae > Streptophyta > Magnoliopsida > Asterales > Asteraceae > Artemisia > Artemisia annua. Next base: position 11,608 of record LBNU01038007.1, on the reverse strand, counting down.
TTTGTAAATTGATGTAAGATGAGGCATAATGGTAGGCAGGGACGGAGCCACCCTTCAAGTGGGATGGACCATGGCCAACCCCAAACCCTCAAATTGAAAGTATACATGGTATGTTATATGGTGCCTTATTCAACATTAGAAATGGTTTGGCCCACCCATATTCAAACTTGTTCATAAAATTCAAACTTGTTCATAAAATTCAAACTGTAACTCTTTTGTATAATATACTTCCACTAAATAGTTAGTAATCAGTAATCTTTTATATAATAAAAGAATTACATCATTTCGGAGTTTTTTTGCAAATCCCTTCTCAATGTAAAAAAAATTGGACAAATAGGAGAGCTCGATTTTGCCACGTAAGCAAAATCGAGCGACGTGATTGGTCAATAGAAAGTCAAAATTGAATCCAATTTGGTCAAAATTAAAAAATTTGGTGGAGAATTTTGGTTAAGAAAAAAAATGCATAAAAATATAGGTGTCAAATTTATGAAAACAAAAACTTTAAAAAAGAGGAAGTAATTAATAAAACTTTAGTGGTTGAATTTTAAATAAATTATATAGAGCTAAGTGTAAAATTACAAGTTTCTATGTTTTTTAATAACTTTAGAAAAAACACAAATAAACCCTTACACTTTATACCCCTTATACATTATAATATTAACTTTGTTTAAAATTACATGAGTATTAGTATTAGTTTATATTTTAACTTCATTAACACTCATTATATGCTACTAAACTTGTTATATAACATGATATCAATAGTTAAAGTTAAAAAATAACANAAAAAAAAAAAATGTGTTATGGTAATTGAATAAGCCAATAAGCACCTTAAATAAGCATTACCAAACACCCCTTTAGTAAATAGCACAAACTTATGAAAATGCAATTTTTCAAACAAAAAGGTACATTAATAAATATGGTATGATGGTTATTCATAATCAAAGAAATGAATCAATTTTCAAAGTTATCTAAATATGCTACATATTTTAACGAAAATATAAGTAAAAGAAATACCACAATTACAAAACATATCGTAAATTGATAGCATGAGTTTGCAAAACTAAAAGTATATATCACTAACATGTCATGCAAGTCAAGTATCATCATGTGATTTTGCTTGAATAATAAAATATAATTTTTAATCCAAAAGCATTCTCCTAAAATAATATGTAGATTATAACATATATACATATGATTTTTTATTTTTAGTCCACCAAGTAAAACCAATTGAAGCATGTTAAGTGATTTATTTCTTAATTGATAATAATATATAATTAAAACAAAATTTTAAAAACCCTGTGCGTGCACAGGTATTATAACTAGTTGACTGTAACACCATATATCGAATTAAACATCATTTATTAACTTAACAAAATTAATAGAGTTTCCTCTAACGTTGTTTTATGCTTGTCGTGATACTAATACGTCATCGATGCCTAAATTTGATCTATCGATTAATAAATTCATGTTCTAACATAGTAATCGTTAATATAGTGAGCAATCTAACAAATCTTTTAAACATTACTTTTATTTGTAAAGAATTATTTTAGCCCAGCCAATATCAAAATCCTGGCTCCGTCACTGATGGTAGGTGATGCATCATCCATAGAGATTTTAACATCTATTAGTAATGAGTTTGATGTTGTGCTGAACAATTATGTCTCTAAAGATATATGCACAGCCAAAATTGAGTCAAATTACGCATTATCTTGACTAAAAAAATTCGCGATAGAAACGAATAAAGTGCAACAAAATTGACTAAAAAAAACTCAAAATTTCAAAAAAATTGCCAAGTCATCAATCTACGTGTCATTCCACATAAGCAATCATAAACCATCCCCTAATCCAACGGCAAATATGAAACAAAAGCGTACGTCAAAAACACATAAAAGCATGTCAAACTCATAACCTTCGCGCGCGAACGAGTGCTAAACTCCCCTCACATGCCACGTCACATCAAACGGTGCAAAAACATTATTCTTTTTAAAAACAAAAAATCCAACGAACCATATTTAAAATACCACTCCAACAAAAAGAAGCATTCCTCATGATAATCACACTTCCACGCAACCAAAGAATATATTAAAAAGAACCCACCCACCGCTTTACATTTTAATCCAATATCTCACACAATCTAACAAATTACCCTTTACCGAGTACAATATTGTGGTTAGATTAATGGAGGTAACAGGAGCTGTTTTTGGTCAGGTACCATGTTGTTTTAAGGATTCGGGTGTGCATGGTTTGAAACAACATAGGATGCTTTGTCGGACACGTGTAAGATGTTGTGATAATGGGTTTAGTGATAAGAGTCATGTGGAGTATTATAATGGTGGTACTACTAGGATGTCGATGGTTAAGGTTAAGGATGATAAGAGAATGGAGATTAAGGTTAAGGAAGAAAAGAAGGAGTTAAAGAAGAAGATGAAGTTGTTAAAAGGTTTGTCTAAGAATCTGGGGATGTTTTCTGAGATTGGTTTTGGTTTGAATGTTGATGGGGATGTTGAGTTGGATCAGAAAGTTAAAGGGCAGATGATTTCGGTATGTTTGGTTTTCCTTTTGTTCCTTTTTAGTTTTTTCTGTATACATATAATAACTTTTAACTGTTTTGGTTGATTAATTCCAACTAATTACAAAATTGTATTAACTGTGAAATAGTGTTACGAATAGGCCATAAGAATAATCAGATGAGGTTTTCTCGGTTTAGGTTACCCGAGAAGACGAGTGATCGAATAGGCCATATGAATATGTAAAACATATGTACCAAATCCAGGAGTCAAATTACATTTATTCAAGAGCTTACTATCAGATTTAGTTGACTTTTTTAAATCACTTCGTGACCAATAATGACTCAAAAAATTCAGTCACTAAATATGTAAATAATGATTTTATATATGCTTTCAAGTTAATATAATATAATATTTGTCAAGGATCATTAGAGTGTCATTAAATTTATAGTTAATTAATTAAATTTTGGTATATGTCAGTGTAACTAAAGGCGAATAATTGATGATTGTGCAGGAAGCAACAGATGTGTTAGTTGCACAATTGCAAAAGCTAAAAGCAGAGAAGATGGAATCAAAGAGGATTAAGAAAGAAGAAAAGGCAAAAAAGAAAGCTGCCAAGATGATGATGATGGAGTGCAAGGAATCGTCATCATCCGAGAGTTCATCTTCCTCGGAATCCGATTGTGATAATGTCATGAACATGAAGGAAATAAAAACCAAAAAAACCTCAAATACTTGTCAAGAAACACCATTATCTTTGGCTCTTCCAGTGACTGTTCCTGTTCAAATATCTGAAAAATTGGAAAACAAAGTAATCGAGAACGCAATGTTGAAGGATCTTACTTTGGTAGAAGAAGGTTCTAAGAAGATTGAGGTTTGTATGGGAGGCAAGTGCAAGAAATCCGGAGCCGCAATGTTGATGGAGAATTTTCAAAAGGCAGTTGGAGAGGAAGTGGCAGTTGTGGGTTGCAAATGTATGGGAAAATGTAAGGAAGGGCCAAATGTGAGAGTACTTAGTGAGGATGGTGCGATGGCAAATCCTTTGTGCACTGGGGTTGGTCTAGAGGATGTTGATACAATTGTGGCCAACTTCCTTGGCGAGGGTCAGAGATTGTTTTCTGTTATGGTACCGGCCCTGTCGAGTGTTTGATCCACATATGGCCTTTTCAAACGTAAGATGTGCTCAATTCGAATTGTAAATGTAGTATTGGATTGGATTCCTTTGGTTTAGGTCCATACAAATTTTATTGGTTAGTCAATATTGTAGATAGTGTTGGTCTTCGGTTTATTGATTATATGTGAAATATATAGAGCAAGTTGCAAATATTATAAGTTGGTTCTTTTTTCTTATTAGCGAGTAAGTATAAGTCTGTTTCATAGACATTTGACTCTGTAAACATAACATACTAAAGTAAGTTTAAGCCTTCCCAAGTGCTAGTCAAAAGTGTCGACTCATGCTTAAGGAACATGTTCCCTATTCAGCATTATTATTTCATTCACGTCATTTTCATGAGCAGCATAAGAGAATAGCGTACAAGCATATTCCTTTTACCAATTTTAGTGCTATCGGACTATTTGGATATGAATGCTTATGTTGGAATATGGTTAAATTATTAACACGTAAATGTCTAGAATCGAACCCGAGATCTCGAGATTGCACACATTACAAATGAGTATTAAGGAAAAATAATAAATGTATTTTTATATTTATTATTAGATACAAGAACTTAACGAACGTTAGTGTTTTTCGTTAAATGACTAACGACCGTTAGACGAATATAAGGAAAGTGTGTGTTTAAGTAATATGGTAACCAAAGAAGGGTCTAGAACCCTCTCTTGGGGCTTGGGTCGGCCGAAATCCACAAGGGGCATCCTTTGCCCTAACTTGGTGACCAAGATACTTAAACACTATATAAACAAACCTTGGGATCAATTGTTTTTCATCTCTTGAACACACAATTATCCCTAAAATTGTTTTCTCTCTTTCTTTCTTCTCTTGGCCGATCGTACAACACCTCAAAGGGTTGTGGGATCGAATTTTGTTAATCAAAATTATTTTTGTGTAGTTTACTTGCATAACCTTAATACGGTTTAGTTTGTGTGTACAAGAACGAGGTAATAACTTACTTTAGTTATTATCAAGAGATCGAATAACAAAAACGGTAAGGGGTTATTCATTGATCTACATAAACCCTAATTAGGGTTCATCACTTGTTCATCAATCAAGAATCGCATACGGTACGTTCTTATTTATGTTTTAGTTATCTTTTATATGTTATACTTGATCCTACGCTTCCGCAACTTGTGCTAATTGATATTAGTAATTATATATGATAGTCATGATTATTAAAGTCTAACAGTGGCATCACGAGCCATGTATAACATGTAATTGCTTACTAAAACTATAAAAAAACGTATCTTTAATTGTTTTAGATACACATGTTATTATTTCTAGGGTTTTTACTTATTTTTTTTAAGAAAAATAAAACCCTAACCCTAATTTTTTTTGGGGGGGGGGTCGATTTCATGCTAAACCCTAATTAGGGTTTTGGCTTAATTAATTAAGTTTAATTAATTGGTTAGAAACCCTAGGTTTGTAACATGTTTATGTGAACTATGTGGTAATTGTTATGCATGAATCCATGACGAAACATGCATGATAGTCATGGATTGTTTAATTGTTTTGATTGCAAGTATATGTTCCACATCTTATTCTTAGATAGATCTAAAATTGGGGAAGACCCAAGTATAATTAAAATCAATTTACTTGTTATGTGGTGTATTAATTAACCCTAGCTTACGCAATCGATTATTCGATGGATGTGGCTCACTTGTGCAAAGTGAAAGTTTTGGTTAATTATACACATTATAAACCTAGAATTGTTTTAATTAGGGTTTATCTAATTAAGCTTGCATGTGGCTAATTGTTTTCACCGCTTTATTTATTTATTAGTTGTTTATTTGTTTTCTTTTAAATTACTTGTTTTGTGTTATTTGTTTATCTAAGTTGTAAGCAATAACAAGAGTAATTTTTGAAAAGAAAAAAATTAATTGGAATAATAATGGTGAAATCATGTTTTGAGCTTTAATCATAAACTTTTAATTGATTGGTGCGACTGTACCTTAATGATTTCAATAACTCAATGACAAACTGTGTGGTGGGTATAAGTAGAACTAAGTTTTTTAAGAGATTCGCTCCTACGAACGTTCCGCGCTCGCTTGTGCGTCATATTGAAACATTGTTGTACGAAACACCTTAAGGCAATGTTGTAAGCTTCTCAACGCCTCAATTAAAACTTTGTTGATCTTGCTCATGTTAAGAACCGGATTTATAAAATTGTTTTGAAAAACCTATGTTATAAAGACGAGTGCATGCATCTTTATACATGTTTTGATGACATATCAAAATTAAATACCCTAAAAATTTAAGTTCCATGCCATCTAACTATAAGGGACACTTGGAGTTTTTCTTTGGTATGCGTGAGACCTAGGCCAAAGATTAATGACAAGGCAAATTTCCGAGTGAGCGTGAGACCTCACATGGATAATTTGCAGTTTCTAAGTTAGACGACTTAATTAAGTTGATGCGTGAGACCTAGAAGTTAAGGCATGAGATGGGATGAAACAAGCTTACATGGCAAGTTGATGAATCAACTTGAAGTAAATCCCATAATTCATCTAGGAATTGGAAAACTTGTTTGCCAATTATTGTACGACAGATTACCATCTTTTGTACTTTCACTATTAGCAGATCAACTGACATAGTGGAATTATGAAAAGTTGGATCCTAGGTTTTCAAGAAACTAAGGTGGTTATATGAATATTTCCATGGGTATTATGTTTACTTGAAAATATTTTCATTATCGAAAATACTAATGTTTGAACTTTTTCTGTAGAAATGGCTCAACCCGATAACTCCTTGTTTGTTGCTTTCAAGGGTCACCTTGAGAGAGCCAAATTGACTGGAAAAAACTTCAATGATTGGCACCATTCGCTCAGAATTGTCTTGAGAGCGACTGGTAAGCTCAATTATTTGCAGACCCCTTGCACCGAGGAACCAACTGCCACAACTGCCACTGAGCAGGAAAAGGTTGATTGGAGAGTGGAGCATGCTAAGTATAATGAAGTTGGATGCTTGATGCTTCAAAGTATGGATCCAATAATGCAAAAGAAGTTTGAGTATTATTTTCCAAAAGACATGATCGATGAACTCAAGAAGGTTTACGAAAAGTCTCCAGCAGTTGAATTGTATGAGTCTCTTGACAAATTACACAACTGCAAGCATGGTGATGGAAAACCCGTTGAAGACTATGTGAATGAGATGAGAGAATTCTTTGATCAACTTCACAGGGTCGGATTCGATTACCCCGACAATGTTCAAGTTCACTTAATCAACAGATCCCTTAAAAAGGATGTAGGATACTAGTTAACATCACAAACACAAATATACTTGTGGTTTGGCTCGTTGAAGGTAAGAAAGAAAGAAAGAAATTCTAGAGAGAGAAAGTTAGAGAGAGAAAGAGATGAAGCCTTGAGAGAAAACCAAAAAAAAGAAAATAGAATTATGAGAGAAGGCTTACCGTCTCCTACGTTTAGATTTGTTGCTGTTCCCAAGTTATATTAGAGGGTGTTCGGAATTGCGTGGTATCACAGGGCTACAATCTCTCTTTGTATCTAACTAATGTGTTCGCAGAATAATTAGTCTTTGGCTAACTCTTTAAAAGATATCTACATTCATTTAAGGCCTCTAATGATCACGTATATTTACAATCATAAATGCTAGAACGGGGTTTTAATAAGATCATTAAATATTGAGAAAATATTTTACAGTTGCTAAAAGTCATCGCAGTATAATGTAGGAATTCTTCAACTCTAGCCATTTTTAAGAACTTATGAATAGGGCCATGATTTAGAAAACAGCTGTTTAAGCTACGTGCTTTTTTGACATCCCATGAAAGCAACTAAAAGGTTAAACAAGTGGCAGTAAATAGGGAAACTTGCAAGAGGACTCGAGAGAGCAGGATAACTGCCACAGGTGAAAAAGTATGGCCATACAATGCTTGAATGCTACAATCAGCTTCAGTAGATATTCTCTTCTACTGGGGCTATTTAAGGATGGCATATGTTATCATGTCGTGTTAAAAATATGTATAATGATTTTTTTTTAACAGGTTACACGTATAGTCCTGCACTTGTCTGTCGAACCCTAGAATTTAGTTCATTAATGGGTATTTAGCTTCTATTAGGAGCCCTTGCATTATGCCTTGTTCTTTTCGTCATTTTTAAACATTTTGATGGATCTAAACACACACCTTGTGTTGTTGATACTTTGAGTAATATTATTAAGCACGCGGAATTTACTTAACAACACTTAGAAGACAGTTTATATGATGTATTGTGAGTGAGTATAGTTGTATGTAACACAAAGCTTCAATATTATTAATGATAATAATACGAGTGATCTTAGCTAT
>LBNU01038005.1:49216-62388 GCA_014162995.1 Artemisia annua | reverse complement strand
AGTTGCATAGTGTAAACAAAAGTTTAAAATTTTGCCTAAAAATGGGTGTATGAACAGTAATACTTAATTACTTCATGTTTAGTGTTTCCTGATAATTGGGTTTTTAGCAGGATATTACAGTACCTACCCGTCATTCAAATTCCGTCCCGGAATTTAAGCTGGTGTGGTGTCATGGGTGTTCTCGGCGAACAGGTGTGGATATTTGGCGCAGATTTTGTCCTCGCGTTCCCATGTGTACTCGGGTCCTCTTTGGGAGTTCCAACGAACTTTGACGATGGGGATGCGGCTGTGTTTCAATTGTTTCACTTCGCGGTCCATAATCTCTATGGGTTCTTCCGTGAAGGCAAGTTTCTCATCAAGCTGAATCTCTTTCAGCGGTATTACCAGAGTTTCGTCAGAAAGACACTTCTTTAGGTTTACACGGCTGAGTTCTTCCGGTAATTCAAGTTTATAAGCCACAAGACCAATCCTTTCCAGGATTTTGAAGGGTCCAATGTGTAACACCCCCAAAAATAGATATTCGCGGAAGCATACAAATATTTGCGGTGCTACGAAATGAGAATCACAACACCAGATAAATAGAACGGATTAAAAATCCGTTTAAAATATATTACATAATTATTAAGTCAATGTAATACATAAGTTCAAGTTTAGTAAATAAGGCCCAGTTACATGACTGTCCCAAAGTTTTCAGAGTTACGCTTGTGTAAAGACACTTAGGATTCTTATGACCTTGCCATGCCCTGCCTTCAACAATAACATACTTTAAGCACCTGAAAAACATGCTAAAAGTCAGCTAACACTGGTGAGTCTATAGGTTTAAATTAAATAGCACATATGGACCATAGCCAAATAATCAGCAAGCACACACTAAGGCTGTATGCAACACTAAGCTCAACAACCGAACTAGACAAGAGTATGCCAAAGGCATAAATAAAGTAAAGGTGCCCGCGAGTGATAATCCCCGGTCACTCGGAAAAGAGGTCGTCATGGTATACGTTCGCCTTGACCATGGCATGCCAACCGAACGGAGGAGTCACCCTCAATAGATCTATTTATAACATACGCGTTTCCCAACGGGAACTGACGGTGTTGATATTGGGCAAAGTGGGATTCAAGCAAACTTAGGTTTCCACATACCAGTGTGTAAAAACAAGTTCAGTTTTGGTCCATGAAAACCGTTTTTGCATGTTTCTCACCCCAAGGTTTATAAAACAGTACTTATAAGAAAATGGGGCTATAAACTCACCTTAAAAGATAGAAATCCGCTAAACAATAAGTAATTCGTGCAACTGCTCCGACACGCGACCTAAGTAAGTATGGTAAGTCTTAGTACAACGTTCGTGTTTAAAGTGTTTGACTCTTTTGAAAAGATTTTTTTTATGTTATGTGTTACCATGTGCTCGTGTATTTCTTGCTTGTCGTGTGGTACGTACGTTTCAAAGTAATTTTATTAGATAGGCTCTTGGTGATTGCTCGTGGTGATAGTGAATAGTGTGAGAGTGCATAACGGAATATCCGTGTATTATATTCATCGTCATAATATGTAGTAATATATATATATATATATATATATATATATATANAATAAACCTTCTTTGTATACAACGTTTGTTGTTGATTTTGCGTAATTACCATCCTTGTTACAACAAAGAATCTTCAATCCTTTTCTGCTCTTCACTCTTGAGAAAGCTACATATAGTTGTCCATGTGAGAAAACTAACCTCTATAGAAACAACACAACTTTCGACCAAGTTTACTTGAGTTTTATTATTTATCATTGCAAAACAGACCGAGACAAGGAATTGCCTATGGTTGAGTTTAAACAACATCTTAATGTTCGATAGGCTAAAACCTGAAAAGAACAAAAAGAAAATTGAAGCAATGAATATAAACTCATATAATTATATGAACTGTTTAAATGGTTACTTAGTAGTAATCAATTTAAGAAATGAATTAAAGCTCATTCCGTATTGAATAATACACCTAATTCAATTGGAGAAATATGTTACCTCGAAAAAAAGGACATCTTGTTGAAAGATGGAACAACTTCAACAACTTGTAACGTTCAGGCTATGGTTTTTATCAGTCCTACTTTGACGCGTTAGGAATAGAAAATAGAAACCAACTGTCTTGAGTTGAACGTTACAAAATGATGGTGCTTGCACATAACATTACCAGTTCATCTCACACCTTTTTCCGGTCAAGCAGGTCATCATTATTGATTGGATCATCATTATCATATATACCGAAGCACAACAAAACTGTACATTTGCCTAGAGATGTTTTGGGGTGAAGTATGAGGTGTGAATATCTTCTTTATAGTAAGAATTATTTAGTAGTAATTACAACCACCACAAAAATAAATGTGAAACTCTAAAGCAAACCAAATTTGTTGTCCAAATGCAAATGTGGAACTTTCAAGTCGTGTTGCTTTATCGCCTTTTGGTGCCTGCAAATAAAATAAAAGAGAGGTGAACTGATCATGATGGTCCTAATAGTTAATTGCTCATAATTGAAAAGAAAATTAATGTGAACATACACGAACACAATGGGGTGTTGCACAAACACGACCTCTTGAAAGTATTTCAGTTATGTTGCAAATCTGATATGCAATTTCATTTTCCTCCCAAACCACCTACATATACAGCACACTGCTATGATCTGTTATTGCATCAAGTCAACTCCTAAAGTGTATGCGAACAACCCTATAGCCAAAGCAGTATTTAAAAGTGTAATTAGAAAAGGGTCACTTCAGGTAATGTTCCTTCTCTAGTGGTTAACGGGCCAAAAACTTGCTAAATATGAAACGGGTCAAATAGGTCTCAAGTCTCAACTAAGTAATATATTTGCGCATACAACCTCATGTCCTTCACACACTGGTATCATCATTCAAATATCATAGTTTTTGGTAATCACATTTAGACTTCCTATTTTAAAATCCTAAAACCTAAGCTAAAAGTGTGTAAAATTGACCCAACTCATTAATGAAGGAACTATTATTCACTTAACCAATTACCTACAAACTATGGCACATTGATTGATCGAGAAAAAAAGCTTGCTAACTGAGATCCGACGCAGCCCTTAACAGCAGATAGATAAAAGCATACCTATAAATATTACAATTGTTACAACATTTATGACTAAACTAATTCTACATAATTCCTACAAAGTAATCCTTTAAATATATGAATATTCATGGTACAAATTATCCAAACAAAACTTTGACTTTCTGTGCACATTGCCTTTAACCTTATAGTGCAAGAGTATGACAACCACTGATCTAGTTTTCTTTCAAACTAAAACTTTCTATCTACAACTTATAATTACTCAATAGCGTACATGAGAAGTAAAAAGTTCAAATTGGAGATCTTTCGTTTAGTGGTTCTGGTTTCAGGTTTTTTTGGTGGTTTATTTTTTGTACCAATTACGTTTTTTCTTATCGCGCTTAATTTACAGTTGTGTAAACATTTCAGTTGTTGAAAGGTCCTTGGTAATTTCTTGTTTAAATTGTTCTTGCAATGAGTCATAAAATCGACATTAATGAAAAATGAAACAACCATTAATAAAAATATAGTATATTTTTAGGAAAGCCTTTGAAAGGAAGACATAAAAACATATACTTTACACTCTCCAATGTTGTTTTTTTTACAATCTAATAGAATTCCATCTACTTATGAGTGGACTAACATAAACCACATCATCGTCGCCAACATCAAAATGTCTCAAGTGTTGGGTAGAACTCGGGATAAAATGAAGGACTAAAATAAATGCCAACTCTGTGTAAACTTTTATATATTTACATCCACCTAAAAACAGTTTCTGACCAATGTGGTCACTTGTAATTAATTTTATACATTTTTATCAGATCACGAATTCACTGTGGTGGCCTTTGTGGTTCTGCTCATCTCTGTATCATCGCCCCTTTGAGTATTATCTACTTGGTCATTCAATCTACACACATTATATTTATACATAGACGACCGCATGACAAAATAACTGTTGGGTTATACTCATATAAAGAAACATAAAAAGGGTAGATGATACATATTTAGGAAGAAGAATATTAAATTTTAGTTGCTACCACAGAATACATTGCTTAAGATTGTCTGCACATTCAAGTTTTTTCACATGCAGCCCAACTCCGATCCCCATGTCTTTGACATCTGCAAGAAATACTGATGTCAATTATAGTTTCCCCCCTACAGTCCTAGAAATCAGGGACTAACTAGTTTTACCAATATGAAAATGACTGAAGAACTGTTTAGTTATCCTCTGAAGAAAATCCACGTAATCCGTAGCCATTGGGACCTGAAGAAACACAATTTTCTAGACTGAGAATATAGAGGCCATGTAAGCGTAAGAATAAGATTCGTGTATATGGATAGATACTGTTAATGAATGATTGGTTTACTGGCTCTTCATCGGTCTCTCTTTTTAATCTGCATCATCATGTTCACAAGTTCATGTCCATGAGTGTCATTGTTTAAAACAAACTACATGCTACTATTGCATCAAGCTTATTAACATAATAAGAAAACAAATAAATACCTTAAGTATAAAAGTATGCCCGCTTACAATAACAAAATATGTACATTACTGAACAGCAACGGCGTTTGTCTTGTGTAAAAGGAGGAGGAGGTGCTATTTGTGGTGTTGTAGCTATAAAAAAAAGCAGAAAAAGGTATAACTATTTGAGCACAAATGCACCAGCACAATGAAGAATGATAATAGTATTGAACGTAAGCACAAACATACATATGTGACAGAACAAATATATGAAACCTACCAAGCGAAAAGAACAACCGATAATAAAGACTTGTCAGTGAAAGTTCAGAGTTTAAGGAATGAAATTAGAGAAGCTATACGTTACCGATCATCTAAAGAAGCTGGCGATAATATTTTTGATCCAAAGCTTTTAGCGACATAGATAGCTCTTAGCATTCTTGAATCTACACAATCAAACACCCTAAACATCTTAATAACCCATACCTTATAATATCAATTAATTCAATGAGACATTTTATCAAAACATTTAAATAGTATGTTATCTGTATGATCCAAATAGTACTCACAATTCGATCTTAAACAGATTAATCGGTGACTTACGCGAACTATGGATTCATTAAGATATAGGTACAACACCCAATTTCTGAATTTCTTGATCCATCTCGAATTCTACAATGCAGTAGTTACTTGCCTACTGCAAGTCTGCATCCAACTCTAACTTAACACTGAAAATTTTTGAAGATCAATGTCAAACCAACTACTCAAGAATGTATATGATAAAGCCTATATGTTAGGATAACCATTACCTGCGTATGAAATTCGTTCTCGGCTTGTTTTGAATCAGTTGCAAGAACTTTAACAACAACAGTTTCACCAGTGCCCATCTGAGCTGTGTAAACAGAACCAAAAGCCCTTGGCATATTGTGGATGTGAAATTACTCGTTGCTTTTTGTATATCTCTGTTTGATCTAGAAGAATAACAAGATATATGATAAGATTATAAAAGTTAGCAAAATTTGACATACGTGTAAATGTAATAACTTTGTAGCCCATAATGATTCATTGCCTTAAATTCAAACTCTCAACACATCATATTCTTTTAGGTTCTTGTACAGCAAAGAATCAAACCACCGACCTTTTTTTTCACTTTCACATGTGAGTGCCCAACTTACTGTCCCACTTTGTTGAGTTGTGCCAGATGGAAAGTGGAAATCACCCCTAATCAGGACAACTCAAATTCTATAATGTCCATCTTACATCGACACAATGAAGCCGCCATCAGTCGCAAACATGAACCTTGTGTTTATTGTGCCACAACAACTTCAACAAAGAGTACGCCACAAGTCAAACACCTAATCAAGAAGCCAAAAGAGGTCAATTCACGGGAAAAATAAACACCTTTCCAATATTTTGAAACCCTTAATCTTCAATAAACTTATGATCTAAGGCTTATCCATATAGTATCGGGTCAAACTATAACGTGTCAGTACGTTGACCACATAAATTAATTTTTTTCTTTACATATGTTGAAATTCTGTTTCTGGTCTTTATTTGGATGATTGCATCCATAAAAAGGCAGCCAGTTTTCAGAAGTTGATAAATACCTCAAACTTTCAGAAAAGTCGATTTAGAGCAACCCATACAGGTTATCATGTCAAAGACGCGTTGGTAAGTTTGACCAAGTTGGCTCAAACATAAAAAGTTATCGAGCATTTTTAACGACAAAAACCAAAATATAATGGTAACAAAAACAGAGTTCACACACAAGTTATGTGTCTTGTTACCTCATTATGCAATAAAGCCTTAAAATAGAGCTAAAAAATAGGATCCGTAAATGACTCGAACTGCTTGTGAGCTACTCCAGCTCGGCTCATTAAAAGCATTCGGCTCGAGCTTAATATGCAGCTCATCTGATAAAGGAGCTCAATCCTGAGCTTTAGACAGTGAGCTCGATTAGGCTTGCAAGCCTAGACGAGCTATTACATATGGTACTTGACCTTTAATACAATTTTCACAAAATGAATTTTTTGAATCAATTAGGCATCTAGACGGAACACCACCAAGCCATCTGCATCAAAGAAGAGTATCCGAAAAACTACATAAGAATATTAAGAAGACGTATATTTACAGTATAGAACACCAAATTAAAGAGGCACATCACCGTTTGTTTGGAGGAACATAACCGCTAAGATTTGCAGGCCGAAAAAAATCTGGATGATTTGCATCAATCTCTTCGTGACTGAAAAAATTTAAACATGTCTTTAGAAATAAGTTATCGAAAAAAAATCACTGATGAGCAACAATTTTATAGGACAATTATGCTAATACCATATGCATATTGTTGATAGTAATTATATCTTAACACAAAAGAGCATTCAGAAACGGAAGTGAGCCAAAAAAAGAAGGTACCTAAGATTAAGATCACCGCACCAAATAAGTGGTTTGTCAATAGTCTGCAAGACGAATTCTTTCATTCTTTTGTCACATTTTCTTCTCCTTTGGAACACGGTTTCTTCATCTTTCCAGCCATTGTTTGGCACATATGTATTCTTTATATGGAATGATTCAAATTCAGCAATAGTCACTCTGCCATCATGTACAGATTAAATGGTGGCAACAAACATAACAACGGCACATTGACATGAGTCCATGACCAGAGTATATGGTGGCAACAAACACACCAACACTTCGACAGAGCCTCTGTTTGTTTTGTCTGCAAAAATGGGTAATACTGCGTACGGGTCAGTTTGAGCCAAACTGTATTTCGTCCCACAAAAAAATTTAAATTATTGGTGCATCAAATGTGATCAAAAACATTATATTATTACAATAATAATGTAAGATTTTTTTAGGATGTTATATAAGTTATAAATGCATTTTTGGGTGAATTTTAGCCCATTTATGACGGTTTTTTTCTCTCCTTTCCCATTTGACCCATTAGAGACATGCTATAACTCAAGTCACGCGTTTATAAGTAATATCGCTAAATAAAAATGAAAAGAGGATCATGATCTATCAATAGCAACTATGTACTGTTTGCAGATGTGTCACATGTGGTCATCTTGTATAAAGATGAGACCATCTCTTGACACCACATATACATTGCAGATTTTTGGAGCATGTTTCAGAACAGCCGACGGTACTCCAGCTTCATAAAATGTCCTAAAAAACTATCTAAGCAGGGGTTATAAGAACGACGAATAAATAACATGATACTAATAAAATAAAAGAAAGAGGAATTACTTGTTGTAAATTGTCTCTAGAGCTTCCCATTTATACACGATTTTAAGAATACAAATCGGGACTTTGTTCCCTTTTTTGTAGTAGTGAGCATACAATGAAGAGAGTGCCAGTTTCATGATGCCCTTCATGACAATGACCTTGAAAGGGCTTTAAAAAATATGAAAATGATAAAAATCAGCTGCAGCAACCATTGTATAGTGTTTTGTTAAGGAATTAACACAATTCCACGGTTTCGGATTGGAAATGGTTTTAGAATTTATCTAAATCATTTTATATTCTAAACTAATAACCTTGTGATAACCAAATCATAACTTCTTAAAGATTCTATTGAGCGTCAACCTTTATATAATGATCAAAAACTAAGAGCCCTTATAATTGGTTAAATGAACTTCCACTATTTTCGTTATTGGACTAATAAGATAACTGTAGAAGAGAAAATATTCTATAATAGATACCTGTCGAGTTCATATAAGATTTGCACCAAAGGCATTGGATGTTTAACAATCTTCATGTCATCTCTACCAATAATACTCAAATATCCTTATTTGGATCATGTTTTAGAACAGGCGATAGTAGTCCAGCTCCATACATGTGCTAAAAAAGAACATTCGAAGGCAGAAAAAGTTTGCTTACCCCAATCACATATAGTTCAAAAGTCATACCAACTAATCCCGGCCCCTAATATATTCCATAAAAAACAGGAAAAAAAAAAGAAAAAAACATCGAGCAGTATCTGCTTACCTAGACAAAGATCATATTAAAAATATGCAAAAAAAGTCTCATGTACTGTAATTTCGATCATATAACGTCATGCTCTACTTGCATACCTAAGCAACAACTTCTAATTGTTGCATTTTCACACAAACAAATAATTAAGGAAGTGGTTAATGACAGTAAAAATTTAGTAACACTAAATTAATCAAAATATCTACATTAACTATAGAAAACAGGCATCCACTAACTGTCACATAAATGCTTTTACAAAATTTAAACCCTAACATCGATAACCACACAATAGAATTTATAAGAACAGATATATATTGAATAAAATAATTTTAACGTAAAATCAAAAGAAAAAAAAATACCTTGTTCACTTGTTTGGTGGTGCACTCATAGTTTCACGAAAAAACCAAAAAGTAGAAATCATAGATAAATGCATATAAACCAAAAAATGGAACTTTACAGGAAAAAAAAACCAGTGGAGGATTGGCCTGATTGTCCTGATGAGTTTCATGCAAAAGAACGGATATACTATCCCATATGAACCTGTAAAATTTATGAAAAGCGTAAAACATCAGAAGTGTGCACACACATAAACCAAGAAAATCAGAAGTAGAAAAGAATTCGTTTGTTCCATATTAGGGTTTTGAGAAAAACTATACTGTTTAATTAGGGTGGAAACTCTAAATATGTATTAGATGTGTGGATACGTTCTGAATTTAAATTGTCTAAAAAAGAGGTTGCATAGGTTTATAGTTTTGGATTCGCAAGATATGAAACAAAAAGGTTGTTGGTCTAGTGGTTATCAACTGTGTTAATGCTACAAACATCCAAGCTTCGATCCTCTTAACTGATTTTTTTTAAATCCGAATTTAACTAAAACCATTTAAGCTAATCCGAATTTAAGAAAAAAATACTGCTTAGGTGGCATTAATTTGTAAAATAAAAAAAATTTAAAAAATTGCTTACATGGCGACAATGTGATGACATGGTTGGTAATGAATTACTGGGCAATGAGGTGGCATTAATGGCGTTATACGCCTCCTATTATATATAATATAGAGATATTAAGTATAATAATAGTAATTAGATATTTAATTAATTAAGTTTATAATTAATTAAATATACTCGAGAAATCCTTATAACAAAATGTTAGTGAGGAAATATTATATTATAAATATCTTTTATTATTTATAATATAATTACGTGTTAAAATATATAAAATAAATATATTTATATTTGAAACTAAATAAGTAGGTAAGTATTTTGTAAAATACTCTAAGTGTTGTAATTTTTAGAAATTTGGCCATGACCCATTCGTTTGTTAAACGTTTCCATTTTCCTCAAATGTTGCAATTTCTCAAATAAACCGCTAGTCACTTTATTCGTAAAATTTAGTACGTAATAACTATATTATTTACTTATTAATATAGTTATCGTCATAATTCGTTCTACAATGTAAAAATAGTCATCGTGAGTCCAAATATATGTAAAAACTCATTTTCATCACCCGAAATGTTTATTGGGCCTAAATTTCACTAGTGGGCCCGTTAACCCAATATTAGCCCAAAAATATATATTCCGATTTAAGTTACGTTTTATATATCGTTATATATCGCAATTAATTTCTACACATCCGCAAATAATTTTTGGTCAAAAAGTCAAAGTTAGAAAAGTCTTATGGGGCTCGGCCCAACTGCCAACGAGCACCACATTGGGCTCAAAACATTCACTTGGCCCAAAACTAATTTTAGTGTTTATATTTATATAACTTTATATAATTAAACATAATTAGCACTTTTAATTATGTTTACTTCTCAAAAATATCAAGTTTGGTCAAAATTATTTTTATTCAAACTAAAAATAATATGTGTCGACCCAAAATAATTAATTTTACCAAAAATTGTATTTTTAACTAATTAATTATAATTAGTTACGGTTAATTCGATATATAATTAATTATAATCTTTCAAGTAAAAATCTCACCAATTCACCACTTGAGCCAAAATTTTATGTTTTTCAAAACCCCAATAATTTCATAAATTTTATTATGGCCGAAATATATATATACACATATAAGTGTATATATCGTCTTAAATTCGCGTAATTAGTGTAAATCACATTTTTACCACCAAATTAGCACCACAAACAACAAGTTTTACCACACAAGCAAGAAATATACATATTAACTCATAGCATTTATTGTGGTCGAATTTCATGCATGCGAACCCAATATGTATATAGTTGTCAACTTAACAAAACATATACATTTAGCACTTGGTAACATCTTTGATTATCATAAAAACATGAAATAAACAAGATTTGAAAAGTTTTGATGAATCCTTACAAATTTGGTGTTGGTTCGTGGCTAGCAAGAACAAAAGGAGACCCAAATCACTTCCAATTAACCCAAATCACCTTCTAAATTACCCAAAACTCTTGTAAACACAACCCAAATTAACTTGATCTTCAAGATTTTTGTGAGAAATGTGTGTGTTTGTGTGTTCAGGCAAGAGAGGAAGAATAGAAGAAAAGGATTAGTTTAGATCAAAAATGAGGATAGTGAATGTATAAAAGATATTAGATTTGGATAATAGGGTGTTTTGTGGTTAAAAGGGCTATTAGTGGATAATAAGGTAAATTGCATGTGATGTATATATTTGTGGTGGGTGTGGCCGGCTAGAAGGATCCAAGGGAGGTGAGGATGTATAAGTTTACTCCTCGTTGGTATATCGTGTGTCGGTTTAAGCTTAAACGTAACCGTAATGTCCCGGTTTGACGTTTTTGAACACAAATACGTAAAATAAAATTTTTAGCCACGATTTCGTCAGTAATGTAATAAAATGACTTTACTGACTCAAAAATATATTTTCTTGACTTTTACCATAGGTACTATAGTGTCAGTTCGCGTGCGGCGTTGTTTTTCAGAAAAATGTGAGAAAGCTCTCAGTAAATTACGAAACTTGTCAGTAACTATTCAAAATGGATTAATTTGTGTTTACTGAAGAAAATAAACTTTTTCAGTAGTGACTGTAAGCTACAGTGTGTAGGAAAGCTCCCGAAAATGTTCAGAAAAGTGCAGAAACATGCAGAAATGTGCAAAAATGCATACAATACTCAAATTAAATATAATAACTAGAAATTTATTATTAAATTAATTTGTGACAAATACCATTTGTCACAGTCTCCCCTCCTTAAGGGGAAATCCGTCCCGGATTTCAGTTCAAGTCATTCGATGAGTTCGAAAAGAGATGCGGATATTTACGCTTGATCTCGTCCTCTCGCTCCCAAGTATACTCGGGGCCTCTGCGAGAGTTCCAGCGGACTTTCACGATTGGGATACGACTCTGCTTCAGTCGTTTAACTTCCCGATCCATGATCTCAATCGGTTCTTCGACGAAGTTCAACCTTTCGTCGACCTGGATCTTTTCCAAAGAAATAGCAGAATTATCATCAGATAAGCACTTTTTCAAGTTACTAACATGAAAAACGTCATGCACAGCGCTGAGTTCAGAAGGCAGTGCGAGTCTATAGGCCATGGGCCCGACTCTTGCAAGAATCTTGAAAGGTCTAATATAACGAGGGTTCAGCTTCCCGCGTTTACCGAATCTGATCACGCCTTTCCATGGCGAGACCTTCAACATTACTCGATCACCCACTTGAAACTCAAGGGGTTTTCGCCTCTTGTTAGCATAACTCTTTTGGCGATCACGAGTAGCTTGCATACGATTCTTGATCTGTACGATTTTCTCAGTAGTTTCATGAACTAGATTTGGTCCAGTAAGTTGGCTTTCTCCGACTTCAGCCCAACAGATCGGCGATCTGCACTTACGACCATAAAGTGCTTCGTACGGTGCGGCCTTGATACTAGTGTCATAGCTGTTATTATAGGAAAATTCGACTAAAGGCAAATGCTTATCCCAGCCGTTTCCAAAATCAATAACACACGCTCTGAGCATGTCCTCCAATGTCTGAATAGTCCTCTCACTCTGACCATCAGTGTGAGGATGATAGACCGTGCTCATATCAAGATCTGTTCCCAATGCGTCCTGGAGTGATCTCCAAAAACTGGATGTAAAACGACTATCTCGATCGGAGATAATAGAAACTGGCACTCCATGCCTTGCCACAATTTCCTTCACATATAGTCTGGCAAGCTTATCCATACTATCGTTCTCTCTCATAGGAAGGAAATGTGCAGACTTAGTGAGACGGTCTACGATTACCCATATCGTGCCTAACCGCTCGACGTCCTTGGCAGTTTGGTGATGAAATCCATGGTTATCCACTCCCATTTCCACTCTGGGATCTCTGGTTGTACAAGCAACCTTGAAGGTCTCTGGTGTTCAGCCTTAACCTTCGAACACGTTAAGCACATGCTGACGTACTTAGCTATATCTGCCTTCATGTTTGGCCACTGATAACGCTCAAAGTTAACATGTTTTTAGAAGCGTTATTGTTGTTTTTTCGTATGGAAATTGGTCATATTTGTATATATTGGTTACTTAATCGTGGAAAAGTGTTTATACATGCAAATATAGCCAAAAGCAGGAAAAAGTGATTAAAAATGAAGAAATGAAGTGATCATGCACGTTTGGAGAATTTCGAGAGAAAAGAGAAGGAAGAATTCGACGCATGGGCAAAAGGATTTGATAAAGACAAGCTTACTATACATATTTATCAAGGAAATATCAAGTTCT